>BLKM01000816.1:172383-335317 GCA_013340265.1 Coptotermes formosanus
AAAAAAAAATTACATATGGCCACCGGGGACCCCCCCCCCCCCCCCCCCAGAAATCTGGGTGCGCACTTGTTATGGATTCAAGTGCGTCACGTGTCAAGAACAAAAGAACACAACCTTCACAGTCGTTATATCCTTAACTCAATAACGCGTAACATTACTTTCGTCCCCATTAACAGTTACACTTGTACCGCGCTAAGTTTGCAGAGCACACAAAAGGCACATGATGAATACTAGCAGTCGATATGCGACCCAAGTGCCTTTAGGCCCCGTGCCGTGCCTCATTTCCATACCTCTGCCTATGACGTGAAATACAACAGCACTGATCCTGTAAATCCTCCTGAGCGTGTAAGACGAGAAACGCAACCTTTCAATAACGGAGGAAGTGAACGGTCTCGCGCAATGTTACCTGCATCACTGAACAGCTAAATTGGTTTAATAACTGAAGTGGCATTAGCGAAGGTAAATTTTGTATAGTTGTTTACATGTACCTGGAAGTGAAATACCTACAAATGATCCCCTCTACAACAGTAGCTCTAAAGCAAACATTTTCCACGAATCCAATTCCTAACAGGACTGCTGTGGTCACAAGCCTTTTTAAACAAAACCTTTTTATTTTCGCGGATGTAGCAAAATATGAAAGGAAAATCGAAACATTACACGTAAAAAAATCATTTAAAGCTGGGCCACTGAAATTCAAACTTCCGCTGATTCCTTGCAGTTGCCACATTTACACCGCCAAATGTACATTCAACAAACAAACACCGCATGAACCAATAACTACATAAATAACGGTATATTTATACAGACGTCAACTTACATGTCCCCCACACTGCTTTTGCAATTTCCTTTCACTCCCAACTGAGAAAAACGCGATGAACGTGAACGACGAGATGCGGGGCGATTAACTTGATCACTCGCTACGCAGCGAGTGGTGCATGCGTCTCGCTGCCTAGGTCCTATATCCGGCAACGCTGCAGTTTACCTCAAGCTTCAATTGCCGTGGCTGTTGCTCGCAGGAAGCACGTCTGTTCACGATGATCGGACTGTCGTACGACTGAATGAAACTAACAGCCGGGCTGAACTCCATCTTGCGTAACTACGTGAAGGGCAATTTACAAGTTCCATAACTGTGCACGTTATGGTTTTAATCTTTTAAAGCCTAGCGGTAACTTTACATACGACCAGGTTTAACATTAAAAAATTCTACATGGTGCCCACATTGTGTTTATGTGTTTTGTACGGATCTCAGAACAAACAGCAACTTTTGCCGTATAAAACATTAAGAGACTGGTTTTTATAACCGAAGTGGAGAGTGTTTACAGCGCGGTACGCACTGAGTCCTTATATATAACAGATAAGCTTCGTCTTTAAAGGGTTAATAACCAACTAAATTGTGCGCATCAAACGGCTGGGTTCAAGCATAAGTACCCACTTTTTTTTATTATTTTGTAATAAACAAACTGGTGCCATATGAATTGCCTCGAGGTGTTCTTATTCCACTAGCCACATGTATTAGTAACATTTTCATGCATTCGTCGTGCCAGTGTTGGCACTGAGCGTGCCAGCAAATGGCACCCCCTTCTGGCGCCAAGAATTTTTTGTTTCTCCCAGATTTTTGAAAAATTTGTGCACCTAAGTCATAAAAGGGTGTGCAATGTAAAACATTTTCCAGCAACCGGTTTAAGCCGCGGAGCACGGTCTGTGTGTGTGTGTGTGTGTGTGTGTGTGTGTGTGTGTGTGTGTGTGTATGTATGTCTGCGGAGAGGATTTATTGCTACAGAGAGGGACATATCGCGGTACTTCATTAACGTTGAAATAAGTATTGTTTATGAATTATTTTTGATTCAGACCAACATAACTTGAATTTAATACCTGTAACAGCAGGTTCACGTGTTGTCAAAAGAACGTGGGACAAAATCGCAAAATAAACACAGACAATATTTGCAATACGTGAGAAAGTACAAACACTGGGAAACGACACTAACAGATCAAGACTGTGGGCACGGTGACATTAAGAGACTTGTATACAAATTTCGGTTTGTAATCACAGTTGCGTGGTTAGGAACTGGCCTATCTAGAGATAAGGTTTTCCCCTCTTATCATTTCAGTTCCTATTTCCAGGTATGGTGTCTGTTTCCGGCGATGACATTGCAACTGGTAACAGGTCAACAACACAAACGTTTACGTGTAGTCAATACCGCAAAACGAACTAAAGAGTCCTCTGTTTTATCAAGGTGAACAACAGTTAGCCCCTCTGAAATCGTGCTGCACTATACCAGACAAGGAGCTGCTAGGCAGCCCGCAAGGCTGTATGCATTTGGTGTGAATTCACAATGAGCCGCGCCACTGGTCCTGACTGCGGCTGTATAATGCAGACGGACAGTTCCGGTAGCAGCACAGTTTATGGTGTTGTTATGGCGATTAATGGAAACACTATACCACAACTCTACAGACGATTAACCAACCACACAAATAACAGAAATGGACACTCGAATTTCGACACCTCGTGAAACAAAAGCCACCGGAACGTTTGGCGACATCTATTAAACTCAATTCCGAATTCAAATCTTCATAACAACCGACAAATGCACCAGACACAACACACATATAATGCATATTGAACACACCTACATATGTTTCGACAACAACGCATCATCTTCAGGGGTTCATCACAAAACAACTTTTACGTTTTAGGTTCTTACTGTCTAATCTTTTAGCCGTATAACTTAATGTGATGATTTGGTATTCCTTTGTAAAGACCCCCTTTAAGTTGACACCTTGTTATCGGAACATATGGAGGCGTCTTTAACCTTTTAAAGCCTAGCGGTAACTTTACACACCACCAGGTTTAACATTCAAAAATTCTACGTGGTGCTCACATTGCGTTTATGTGTTTTGTACGGATCTCAGAACAAACAGCAACTTTTGCCTTATAAAACATTAAGAGACTGGTTTTTATAACCGAAGTGGAGAGTGTTTACAGCGCGGTACGCACTGAATCCTTATATAAAACATACGCTTCGTCTTTAAAGGGTTAATATACATTATACACGTATTTTATCTAAAGCAGCTGCTGGTTGCTATGGAGAATGTGAAAAGACGCACGGTGTACATAACAACGTTCCCCAATTCAAAATTCTCTTTTCACAGGATCAAGCACCAGTCTACAGAATCATACACATAAGTTGCAGACGAAAAGGAAAACAAAAAGGACCGAATTTTCTGCATTAACATTTAAAGTTAATTTCCTAAGCAGCAAAACAGGTGGAGTTGGCTCAGTTGGTAAGGTGACTGACTGTAGGAGACGGCCGCACGCAGTTCGATACCAGAAAAATACAAAAATATTCATCTTCGCCATCACATGCACGCGGGCTGGAGCACGAGTGCCGGCGGGGGGGGGGGGGTTTGGTGCAAAGGAGGGCTGACACTACAATACGGCCAGCGACAGACGTCTCTCTTTTCGCCAACACAACCAGACCGAAACGGTGCCCTGCCAGGAGATCCTAGTCAATACACATGAAGATGAGGGTTGGGGGGGAGCTTTCTCCGAAGGCCGAAAAGTCGCGAGTGTAAAAAGTTACTCCTTACTTTAATTAATTAATTATTTCCTTGAAAATATTGAAAATTCATAGCCTTATATACGTACGGTTTTCAATAGCAATTGACACAACGGTGGGTTAGTTCCACATAAATGTATATCACAATGAAT
Source organism: Coptotermes formosanus (assembly GCA_013340265.1). Lineage (NCBI taxonomy): Eukaryota > Metazoa > Arthropoda > Insecta > Blattodea > Rhinotermitidae > Coptotermes > Coptotermes formosanus. Next base: position 176,093 of record BLKM01000816.1, read on the forward strand.
AAATGCATAAATATATTAAATGTCATTTAAAATGAAAGAACAAGCAAAGAAATCGTGACTTCCGAAGTAGTACAATTAAATTACAATGAATATGCTGCTACGGTTGGACAGGAAGTTACTTAGCAATGTAGAGCGTTAAAGAAACGTTACAGCCGTAAAATCTTACACACTTCACTTACTTAATAAGCGACAGTAACGAGACTGCTATTCTGAAATGGATATCGACGCTACCTCTAATTAGAAGGTTAGCTTCAAGGTACTACCATAACGTATTTCCTTTCAGCTCAAAGATAGGTATACTATGCTCAAAATGTCTGCCATGTTTCTTAAACTTTGCTTTATGGGGCAAAGCTTCATAGAAACAGGTGGAAAGTTCTACTGAAAACAGGCTGTAATATCTCATTTACTTCGCTGTATTGGAGGGCATATATTACACGGCCATACAGAGTCGGGTAAATTTTAGTTCCCTTTTCCTCTTTCGTTTAATTCTTAAGCTTTATCTTTAATCTTTTAAATCCTGGCGGTAACTTTACATATGACCAAGTTTAACGTTAAAAAATTCTACGTGGTGCACACATTGCGTTTAAGTGTTTTGTACGGCTCTCAGAACAAACAACAAGGTTTGCCTTATAAAACATTAAGAGATTGGTTTTTATAACCGAAGTGAAGAGTGTTTACAGCGCGGTACGCGCTGAGTCCTTATATAAAACAGATGCGCTTCGCCTTTAAAGGGCTAACCTGGCTCCATTCTCCTTTTCAATTTGGTGGGTAGACAATTTCATTTATCTTCACCTAATGATGAAAAGTAACTGACTTTTAAGCGGGAAATGGTTTGGACGCAAATAGTCTTTGATGACGACGTGGCTTAAAGGCGCGCAAACGTGTCGACACATGGCTGTTATCTACCCACTTAAAAACTGTGATGGTAGTCGAGGTACCCAGTGAATTTATGCCACACAATGGACCTAAGAAACCAATATAAGCTCCAGTTACAGGTTTCTCCGCTTTAAGGATAAAAAACCAAGACCGGAAACGGCGACCTCCAAAACCTATGATACAAAATCCCAGCGCAGTTCTTCGCAGTTTAATAAGCTTACTTGCCGTCGGTTCATAAAATCCGAAGACAGAATATAAGAAAATTATCCGCGGGAAAGACACAATCCGTTCCGTTACCACTGAGGACGTAACACAACCATGACTTCACTCTACGTTATTTGAGCACATTAGATGTCTGCAACTCGCCAGATCACAATGAAGAACCAAATGTGGGATACGCGCAGGGGGTTGTACAGTACAATACTGCCAAACAAGCACTGTCCAATACACTTGTAACTGAAAGGGTATATACAGCACTAACGTCACTGAGTTATAATCGGTGAACAAGAGAGGGGGGGCACCAGGTTCAAATTTCATCCATTGTAACTGCTTTCACAATAGGGGCCTTCCTGCTGTTCTCAGTAGCTTCAAGATAATGACAACATATCATGAAACTTGTCCCAACTGATTTAACTGTATTTAAACGAGTTGTACATAACATGCCAAAGGAACTCGGGTCATTGCTAAAAAGAACATCCAACGAAATAACACAAAATTATATGCACTGCTGTGTATGATATGTTTATCCCCCGAATAATGCAGTCGATTTACACTTTACTTGACAGCGGATAAACATGTGGCTAATATGCTATTTTTTCCACTGGCACAACAGCCCCTAGTGGGCCAGGGCCCCCTCATTATTGACGCTTCACGATCACATTCAGACACACCACACTCGGTAGGACTCCTCTGGACGAGTGACCAGCCCGACGCAGAGACCTCTACATGACAACACACAACACAGACAAGAGACAAACAACCATGCCCTTGGCGGGATTCGAACCCGCAATCCCAGAAAGCGAGCGGCTGTAGATCCACTCCCAAGACCGCGCGGCCACTGGAATCGGCGGTATTATGCTATAAATGGGACAAATATGGTGGATATAAGAAGACAATATTTATTGTTGGTAACACTAAGCATAAAACAATTAACCCTTTAAAGACGAAACGTGTCTTATTTTATATAAGGACTGAGAGCGTACCGCGCAGTAAACACATTCCTTCTCAGTTATAAAAACCAATCTGTTAATGTTGCCTAAACCAAAAGTCACTGTTTCTTCTGAGATCCGTACAAAACACATAAACTCAATGCGAGAAATACTTAGAATTGTTGAATGTTAAACCTGGTGGCAAGTAAAATAACCGCTAGGCTTTAAAAGGTTAATCAAACTTTTTCTTTCACGTAAATATCTGGCTTCGCAATAATCTGTAAGCTGCACATTTGAAAAGCTATTAAATAACCGTCACCCAGAATACGATTTCAGTCGCACGCTTTCACATCACTAGACAGCGGAGCTATCAGAACGCCACCTGTGGCAGTCACCTCCAAAGCGCATTACTGACGATACTCTTACGGTACGGCAGAGCCACTGCGTTATTTAACGAAACTAGATACATTTTATTTCAACGGGACTAGGAACTCTCACAAATGTAAATCAATCGCGCGGGGAAAAAATTGCCTACGTTCACAAACTTCATGAGAAGTGGCGTTTTCGTGCAGCATGTACTGTGCACCGACAGACGTAGCAGCGCGCTAATATGCAAGCGCGATGCGTTTCCGCAGGCAGCCTGCTGGTGACTGCCAACAGATCCCTTGGCTGGAATATAAATTGATCTGGAGACTTTGTGAAGAATCCCTAAGCAAAGGCACCTCATTCATGTACGGATCACAGGTTTTATACAGGATGCTACAGCTCGACAATGATAAGGACGAGGGAGAAAAGGCGGTGAAAGATGATAAGTATAATGATGCCGATGATGATGGTGATGATGATCAGAGAGTGAGAGGAACAGAATATACATATCTATGAAACTTGGTGGGAAGAGACAGTGTACTCGGTACAGCGACTCGCCACGGGCTGGACGGTCCTGGGATCGAATCCTGGTGGGGGCTAGGTTTTCCGCAGCCGTCTAAACCGGCCATGGAGTCCATGCAGCCTGCTATAAAATGTGTACTGGGTCATTGCTTGAGGGTAAAGCGGCCGAGGCGCGTCGTTAACCACCCACCCCCGTCTAGCATTGAGGTTAAAGAAAGAGTAGAGCTACACCTACACTCCCGCTTGCTATACTCGATACCCCAGACATTCCACACAGTGCGATATAGTGCTTCCTCTCTCAATTTCCAGTATCCTCTCTCCTCTTTAAGGACATCCAGTAGCTGCTTACTTCTTCTTCCTCGTCTTCCTCTCATTTCTAACCCTTGCCGCTAACTTTCCTTCAACCAAGTGTTTGAGAAGGCAGTTCCTACGCAAGATGTGACGCATCCAGCAATCATTCCTTCTTTTTATTGCACGCAGGATAGTCTTCTCTTCCTTGACTTACCCTGCATATACAACAGACAGCTTGTCGAATAAAACGTTGGCTACGGGATACAGCTTTTGCAGTTCTACGTTCGATAGCATCTAAGGTATCGACAGCAACAACTGTACTGGTCTCAGGCTTACAAAAATAAAGAAGAGATTAGAGACTATTATTTCGCACCAATACTGAACCTACCGAATGAAACTCTACGCTTGTTTGAGTCTAATCAAATAATTCACTTCTTTCTATAAAGAAGTATTCGTCTCATTGATTCTTTTGTCTCCCAATGTTTCAAGTCTGCTGCTTTTCCCCAACTCTTTCTTTCCCTCTCCCTCTGTCTTCTTCATTTCACACAATCCCTTTACTGTGACGAGTGCACTGCTGAGATTTCTCGTATTTCTTGATGATTTCTCTGGTTCAGTTATACCTCTCTTCACCTTTGTTGAAAATATTTCAAAGCTATTTCTCTCTTGTTTCCTCGTATGTATATTTTGCTTTTAAGGAGCTTCTCTGTTAACATGCCTCAGTTACTTTCTTCTCAGTTTCACTTTAACCCTTTAAAGACGAAGCGTATCTGTTCTTTATATAAGGACTCAGTGCGTACCGCGCTGTAAACACTCTCCACTTCGGTTATAAAAACCAATCTCTTAATGTTTTATAAGGCAGAAGTTGCTGCTTGTTCTGAGATCCGTACAAAACACATAAACGCAATGTGGGCACCACGTAGAATTTTTTAATGTTAAACCTGGTGGTACGCAAAGTTACCGCTAGGCTTTAAAAGGTCAAATCAAACTTTGACATGTCGATGTAATTCTTCTCAACCTGAAAAAATACTTATGACAAACGGCAGTAGCCAATTTTGGTCTGTTCTCTCTGAATTGGCTTACAACAAGAAATTCGGAAACTTTCGATCTACGTATCGATTTCGGTTTCCGTCGTGCGGAAAGTAAATACGAAATTTAAGGAAAGAAACCTTCTGCTTTTAGGTTTACATTTCAGATGTTTCACTGTACAGGTGTCTCATAAAGCAAGATACTTTCCTACAAATAAACTCTCCGACATATAGGCCTATCAGATTTACCAGTGTCGAAGCTACTGGGATAAATCCCGAAACAACAGCGCAAAAATAACTACAACACGGAAAGTTTGGAAGTTAAAGAAGCAAAAAGAGTAGAGGTATAGCTCCACTCTTTCTTAACCTCGGCGCTGGATGGGGTGGGTGGTTAACGCCACGCACCGGCCGCTTTACTCCCGAAGTAAGCGGGTGCCCATTATAGTGGACACTGGGTGGGCCCCCGGACCGGTCTGGACGGGTGCGCAAAATCTCCGCACTGTGCAGCCCGCTGCGAGTCACTATAAAGACTAGTGGATCCCGGCCCACCCTTATAGAAGCATTACTTACTAATGCTATTAAGCAGATACAGAAACAACCTAAGAAAGGTCTTTTTCACCTGCAGCCAGATCACTTCCCAGAAAAACTAACTCATATAAGATTTGCTTACACGCGGAGATCAGGACTAATTACTGAATTGGCCTTTGCATCGCATTTTCTCATTCGTGAAACAGTCATTTGTATCAAAAAATAAAAGTATCCCAACTACCGCAATACAGGTGAACAGTTTAAAACCCGCACGAGACTGACCAGTACCCGCGGTGTTACTGACGTCTCCTTCACAGCAAATACTTCGGTGGTATGTAAGAGAATACGCGTGATCTATCCTCAGGCTTGAGGCTAGCTGCTAGGAGCGTTCGACGTGATGAGTGGCACGATCTAGTAGACGTACTCGAACAGTTATATTTCGGTAGGTGACGCTGTAATAAGAACGGTGTCACATTTGTTTTTCTGCTATCACTAGGTGCAGAATCTTTTGTCTTCCAGGTTGTTATCCACAAAATCAAAGATTAGGGTATACAGAACTATAATTTTACCTGTTGTTTTGTATGGGCGTGAAACTTGTTCTGTCACACTGAGGGAGGAACAAAGACTGAGGGTGTTCGAGAATAGGGTGCTGAGGAGGATATTTGGGCCTAAGGGGGACGAGGTGACAGGGGAGTGGAGAAGACTACATAACGGGAACTTAATGACCTCTACTCATCACCAAATATTATTCGGGTAATCAAATCGAGAAGAATGAGATTGGCGGGACATGTAGCATGCATGGGGGATAAGCGAGGTGCATACAGGATTTTGGTGGGGAGACCTGACGGAAGGAGACTACTTGGGAGACCCAGGCGTAGATGGGATGATAATATTAAAATGGATCTTCAAGAAGTGGGATGGGGGCATGAACTGGATTGAACTGGCTCAGGATAGGGACGGGTGGCGGGCTCTTGTGAATGTGGCAATGGACCTCCGGGTTCCATAAAAATGCGGGGAATTTCTTGACTAGCTGAGAAACTGTTAGCTTCTCAAGAAGGCCTGTGCTCCGTGGAGTTAGTCACATTTGTTCTGGGGGATTATTAGCCATCAGTTCTGAGGTTAACAAAACAGGCACACGGGGTCACCGGGGGTTTCTCAGCAGGTCTATATCTTACATCCCTCACACAAAATGATGGCACAATAACCTACTCTTGGACAGCAGTGGTAATGTGGACAGAGACTGCAGGTTTCTCCGAAACGCCGGCAGCACAGCCCACTTTCAAACAGTGCCAGCACCCCAAGAACACGATCAATATCAATGTGAAAACATGGGTTCCGAGTCACCACATTACCGCGCGCTCTCGAGTTGCGGGTGAAGGAGCTGGCCTGGCGATACACACAGCATAACTGCGAGTATACTGAATATCAGTCGGTGGGAATAGACAAGGGGTGGTTCTAATGTTCGGAGGTTGTGGGGGGCAGATTTATGAAGGTACGACATACTACACAGCCCTGGTTTGTAGCGGCGACCATCAGCTTTTACAGAAGGATTTTGTTCTAATGAGTCGCTAACTTCATCGCCTAGACCAGGGGTCTTCAATCCGCGGCCCGCCGGCTGCATGAGGCCCTCTGAATGTTTTGTGGGGCCCCCAATCAAATTTTGAATTTTGAGTGTAGAAAGTTTTATTCAAATAAATAAATAAATGTAAAATAAAATTCATTCTGAAATATTTTAAATTTTGTACTAAGATTTTAAACATATTTTTTTGTTTTCATATACAAAATCTCGGTTAATGTCGCAGTAGGGAATGTCTGCAGGGTCGCCAGTAAGCTGATGTAGACAGGTTAGTGAGAAATAAACAGTGCCAAATTTCTCGCTAAATATGAACGCTTTTTATGCATGTGAAATTGTTTACACACGACAATTAACAGTATTACGAATAAAACTTACATTTTTAGATTCTGAATACGTATAATTTTTTTTCTAATTGAACCTGAATCCCTGTGACTTGGCACAGCTTCTGCATTCTTTTTCTAGAAATATTCTTGTGGGAATAAGTATATAATAACCATAAATCATAAATCATAACCAAAATAACAAAACTATCCTATGTATGTTTATGTTGGGCAATATTAGTGGCCATGTCCTCAAATAAAATTCAAACTTTACTCTGTAATACGTGAGTGCGGCCCGCGAATCTTTCTGCCATTAAAATGTGGCCCTTGGCAAGCAAAGGTTGAAGACCCCTGGCCTAGACTATCCCGACGGTGCCTGAACTGACGTAAATCCCTCACTGTCCACCCGGGCCGCAGTAGCAAACTAAAACTGCCGCCGGGTGTCAGCTAAATAAACAGCAGCAGCACATTATTTTTTGTGGAATACATCCCGTTGGGTTACACGATATTAGAACTGACATACGTACTGCCGCCAGCCGCAACAAATATTATTAGTTCCTTCAATATATGCTACGCGGTTTAGTATGTAGTCGTCAGACATATGGACAACATCACAAAAAAAAAACAGGAGCAATCGAAAACCGATATTTCTAAAAAAAAAATATTACATCCCAGAAACACGCAAATATAAATAACGCGGATAAACTGAAACTAATAAACACGAAAGCATAACAACCTTCTGTAGATTTTACGAGAACTTATGATTGTCCACAAGTAAATCAGGATACACCGTACCGAGTTAAAACAAGAATTTTAACAACTTTTGACACAAGAGGAAGACAGACAATAAACAAGCCACACACGAGAAATATATAAAACGTTTATATTTTAATGCCACATAAAGATTATAACGGCAGTACAGTTCGTGGGTTCTTACAGATTTAAAATATATACACGCATTTTATTTTACGTTTTAAAGTAACGTATTTAAATGCCTGAGGGTCAGTAGGGCCGAAACATGTAGCATATATTGACGGAACTAACAAAACTTGTGGATGACGGCAGCACGTTTGTCAATTTAGTAGCACGCTAAACTGTCTCTGGGTATCAGCTAGATAAACAGCAGTAGCACAATAAACCGCCTCTGGATGTCGACTACAACACTGTGCCGCCATAGTACACACGGTCTGGGACCCTTGTTTGCTTGCTTGCGGTAAGAGTGTGTACGTGGTTCCTGCGGGACTGCAGGATGAGCTGGATGCCACGTTAATTGGATACGAAACATAAGCAACTGTAATTACAACGCAAGAACACATATACACACCGCCATAATTAATTTGTGGTTTCCTTAAAGCACGGGAATTCCGCAACAAAATTTTAAAAAATGTGATAATAATAGGTTAATATTAAAATCGAAGCGTACCGATTCATAGCCTGAACACGAAGTACGGGAAGCTGGATCTCACGACTTATTCCAATTGAAGAAATGTCAATAACGCAGGCGTTTGGACACAGGATAACACGCCAACGCCTAATTAAAATAACTGAATATCGTATTTAATTACAAATTATTTTAATTATCTTAGTACTTTAATTATACGAGTATTTAGACACTGATGTATAAAACCCGCCACTTCCGCGTAAGTTGCCACATACGATGCACACGTCGACTAAATTTGCTAGCTCCATGAAGATGGCAAAGACTAATGGCCGAATCCTGTCGCAGCAATAGTTAATATAAAATACAAGTACCGTGGAAGCAGTTGGCAATGAACATTGTATACTAGTTATAAACCAATCTAAGATGAATTTTGGAGGCACGATGTTCCCTGGGCTGGGATATAGAAATATGAATGTAAATCCTGTTACTGCATTAAACACACACACTGATTTCAGAAAACAAAGTTTACACACGAAGTTTAAACACCAAGACAGCCAGTGTCCATATAATAAATTAACTGTGTGTACTCACTCGTCGCGCTGACGGCTGGACCGTTCTCAGTTGGGTATTTGCGATGCGGCGAACTGCTAATCCGTTCTGGTTCTGAAACAGCAGATTTGAATTACGAAATTCATATATAAAAATTTTAGCGAAGATAATAAAATATTAAATACACAATATTCAGTCCAACAAAATGCACTATATTATTACCAGACACTCTGTATTACAATATCTTGTAAATAAATCCAACACGTTTCGATCCCTCATGGGATCATCATCAGAGATTCGTATAAAAGTAAGATTTCACAAAACACGACTAGCAATGTATACACATTCTCCACTTCGGTTATAAAAACCAGTCTGTTAATGTTTTATAAGGCAAAAGTTGCTGTTTGTTCTGAGATCCGCACAAAACACATAAACGCAATGTGGGCACCACGTAGAATTTTTTAATGTTAAACCTGGTCGTACGTAAAGTTACCGCTAGGCTTTAAAAGGTTAATATGTAGGCGATTTTGTAGCGGGAACATTTTGGATTAATTTACAAAACAGCGCAATACAGGATATCTTAAAACAGAGTGCATTTTGTTGGGCTGAATATTTTGTATTTAATGATCGACAACGCACGGTATGAACAATACAAAATAATAACATATAACAGGCACCGACATGGAAACCGACTACTCCTGTTTCTATCAACAGCAAAGCAGGAAGGAAGGGAGCTAAATTTCCTTCCATGACCTGAATTAACAATACATAAGGCGAGGCAGCGTATTTGGTATAGTGACTGCGTATGGGTTAGAAGTCTGGGAGACCGTGGTTTGGTCACCTCTCCACGGTGTCCAAACTGGCTCTTCCCCACCCACCCACCTCCCCTTATTCAATGGACACCAGTGGCTGTATTTTCGGAGGAAAACGGTCGGGATATAAAGCCGACCACCCCTCCCCACCTAGCGCCGAGGTTAAGAATTAGTGGAACAACATTTGCACGCCCCCTTACGTGTTCATGGCGTGCACAGTGTAACCTTAACCTTTACCTATATTAAAAATACACTGCGGGTTGTCGTTACTACTGATATGTATCAGGCTTGCTCAGTGCAGTCTTTCTTCCTGCAACCCTGCTGCTGAACCAATTTTGTGGAATCACGTTCCACGGGCCCCTTATATAAAGTGGATTTTTATTGATCCGTAAGAACAAAATCCCAAACCGTTGCCCGTTCTCTGCGTAATACAACGACACATAAAGCACGACTATATCGCGTCGGCAGGAGCAGTGCTGCCACTACAGACTTGTTCACACGAAACGGGCACGTTAACTGGGATCTGTCCACAACACAAAGTGTTTGGTATCAAGCATACCGTAAAGCTGTGGGCGAGTAGATTAGGTTATGTGTTTGTTTCATATATGTGCCAGGGGTGTCTCTGGGGGCCTTGGATTGAAGCAGGACACGTGCGTAGACTCATTTGAACATTCTGAACCTGAACAACGTTGCTACGATATGCCCACGTACTTTATTTGAAACAAAACAATACTGTATCAATATGAAAAGTTATTGCTAATATTGGCCTATTACTTATCCAGTAGCAGATTTACACGTCTGTACAGGTGTGACTAACAACAATACAAACTTGCAAAATGTTTGTAACAAACGCATCGAACAGGTTATTCTTAAATTACGCCTACACTTGACAACCAACCAGAAAACCGGAAGTCAAATGTCCAAGAAAGTACAAAATCACATCACACTCTGCATACGCGTCCGCGGAAGAAAATTCCGATTACAATATTGATTAGAGCTGCTAGAACTGGAATAACGTATTTTTACACATCCTATGGTCGACCGTTGATACACGTTTTATCTTTTGTAGCTATATATGTCACACACATTTTATTCTGTTTTATATACACACGATGCTGTATATTTTAACTCCATTGTGATGAGGAAGTCCTTCGCTTTCCGAAAGTAGAGTTTCGATGTTCATGTTTTTAGACGAGCCTTATGATGGCCATAACAGGCCGAAACTTGTAGCTCAAAATCTCTAAATAAAGAGACACAAACAGAGTTGGTTGTGACTGATTTTTTGTGAGAAAGGTTATTCTTAAATCCACAAAACCTAAAACGAGATTTATGAAAGTCACTGAGTAAACACGAACAGCAGTTAAGAAACAAGGCCCCAAAGCATCTTCCGTCGTGCTTTCAAATATTACCCCCCAAAAAAAGAAAAAATATTTGACACCGAAAAGAGAAATACTTATGCAGGGGGCATTCACTACACTTGCAAACATGAATATCAAAGCGATACAACTTACTGACACGACGTTAAAAGGTACTGAAGTAGGCACGTGCACCATTACATTGTATGAAGTACAGATGAAGTGCACCACGTATTTCCATCGCACACTGTCAACCTCAAGTGATGTTTTGAACTTCTTTTAAACACTACACGTTTTATATTGTGATCTAAACTTTTAGAATGAACTATGAATATACAAACTCTACAAATACATAGAAATTGTGCCATTAATGTTACTAGACAGCACAAACGACAGAATGCAACAGTAATGATTCCACATGTTGTGCAACAGTAATAGCAAAGTTGCTGAATTCGCTGCCAATCAATCAGTCGCAACCCAACAAATTCCTATGCCTGGACGGAATCGCCGAAGACTAATGCACGTCTCGTTTCTGCTGTTTACACACTGTAACAGCAAACATTCCAGCTGAGCTTCCTCAGCACACAAGTGGGTTGCATCTTGAAGACGATTACTCTGTGACGAATCTATTCGTTTGCTTCAGACATGTATTTATGACGATGATGGGGGGGTTTGGTGAATGGAACCGACAGGACAGGGATTCGGTGTCAAGTTCTGGAAGGAAATGCACACACACGCACGCACGCACCTACACACACACACACGCCTACACAGACTACATACATATGTACATAATGCATAGGTAATACATACGTACACACATACATACATAATACATACATACATACATACATACATACATACATACATACATACGTACATATATGCATAGGTAACACATACGTACACACATATATACATACATAATACATACGTACATACATACAAACATAATACATACGTACATATATACATACATACATAATACATACGTATATATATGCATAGGTAACACATACGTACACACATACATACATACATAATACATACGTACATACATACATACATAATACATACGTACATACATACATACATAATACATACGTACATATATACATACATACATAATACATACATACATGCATACGTAATACATACGTACACACATACATACATAATACATACGTACATACATGTATAGGTAATACATACGTACATACATACATCCATACATACATACATACATAATACATACGTACATACATGCATAGGTAATACATACGTACACACATACATACATAATACATACGTACACACATACATACATACATACATACATACATAATACATACGAATATACATAACACAAGCATACGTACGTACATTCCACGGATCCAAAAGGTTGCCAAAATGACAGTACGATGTGGACTAAGTCATAACCGTGCGAAATATACAAAATGCGCGCAAATCACAGAATTAACACAATACACAATTCGTTTCGTAGTCCTTCCCTCTTCTGCCTACTCACAGTGGGTGTCGAGGTTGTTTATTTTCACTTGATCACACTCAGACACACACCACAGTCGGTAGGACTGCTCTGGACGAGGGATCGGCCCGTCGCAGAGACCTCTACCTGACAACACAAACACTCAGACAGACATCCATGCCTCCAGTGGGATTCGAACCCACGATCCCAGCAAGCGCTCGGCAGCAGACCTACGCCTTTAGACCGCGCGGCCACTGCGATCGGCCTTTGTACACGTGCGTGTGTATAAAAATGTAATGCGCACCCTCGCTTCTGTACAGCCATTCTTCTACTCAAAACACTCAGGCAGACGCACTACTGCATTAAGATTGATGAATTCTGTTTTCCCGTTCACATTCCATCAATACTCCATACCGCCAACGCTAAGTAATCTTGGTAACCCACAGCGTCGTTAAACAAACAATTCTTTCTCTCACTATCGGCATTCTGTCACTGTCGACAATACTTCAGTTTAACTTATCCGCTGGGACACCGAAGTCGATCCACTTCCGCAAATACAGAAATCGATATCAGCGTCGGTTTCCGTATTTGTCGGCAGATGTCTGGCGTAAAATTACCAGCGCGCGGCTGACATCTGTCTGCTGCCAGGCAAAAACAGCAAACGTAAGGTTACCGTCTTTATGAACGTGACCCCGTATAGTCTGGTAGAGATACAAGCTGCTCGGAGGAACATACTGCCCTTATATTCGGGGTAGAAAATAAGCCGCACACAGAAAATGGTCAGGGAGGTGCGGAAAGTGGACAAGGGCGGGAACTAAGGGCAAGAGAAACTGCACGGGAATTTGCGCCTTCAGAAGGCATTCTTCACAGCAGCCGCAGTAGGAAACTCAAATCTTGCGTTACGCACATGACGTCTGATTTTTGGTGAACGGTACTGGTATGGTACTGTCAAGGTACTGGTATGGTACTCTCAAGGTACTGGTGTGGTACTGTCAAGGGCACTACTTTACCAGATAGCCAAATGGGTGACGAAGGTTTTCCCACCCAAATTCTGTAGGTATTTCTATTTTCCAGCACGCGTGTCACATATCCCACCCAACACACCCTCGCTGTTTTGATGACCCTAATGATATTTTGTGAGAGTTACAAATTATGACGTTTTTGGTGTGGTGTTGACCACCCAACCCTGTCTAGCGCCGAGGTTAAAGAAAGAGTACAGGTACGCCTCTATTCCCGCCCTGGGCCTTCATGGCTTTTTCTAGGGCGAACTTCACCTTTACTACAGTATGCTGTTTTCTACAGCCTCCTCTTATTTCGCTGTTGTTTTATACGGGTGTGAAACTTAATCTCACACTGAGGGAGGAACACACGCTGAGGGTGTTCGAGAATAGGGTGCTGCGGAAGATATTTGGACCTGGGAGGGACGAGGTGACAGGGGAGTGGAGAAGACTACACAATGAGGAGCTTTCTGATCTGTGCTCCTCGCCATATATTATTCAGAAAATCAAATCAAGAGGAATGAGATGAGCTGAGGCATGTGGAATGTATGGGGGATAGGAGAGGTGCACATAGAATTTTGGCGGGGAAACCTGAATAAGACCTTGGAAGATCTAGGGGTAGATGGGAGATAATATTAAAACCGATCAAGAAGTGGTATGGTGTACATGGCCTGGATTGATTTGGCCAAGGACAGGGACACATCGCGGGCTCTTGTGAATGCACTAATGAACATCCAGGTTCCATTAAATGCGGGGAATTTTTTCACTAGCTGAGGACGTCGAATCAAAGATACTTCTAAATGTCCTATATTCACTAAGGTTTCAGGATTATATTTAAGACTGAGAGAAATATTTACAAACACGTAGCAAATTTGGCACAACAATTAAACTCACGTCATTTATTAACGAACAGTCTGCAGAGGCAAAAATAATGCATTTTTCATACTGATAACGTGCAATAGCAAAACCGCTACGCATAAATATTTATTTTAAGCACACGCTTCACGTAAAATATTTAAAAAGTGCGTTCCTTTAGCACAGCGAACACTCAAAGCGATGAACTTCCGTGTAACATTATTATTCAAATATTATTATAGTTTACTCTCAATACAACAAACTGTAATGGGTATTGACATGAGAGTATATAGGCTACGTATATACTACGATATATCGCCTTATAATACGTACGTATATATACTACGGTAAGGATCTACTATGTTACACTGACCTAAGAGATAAACCGTAACAGTATTTTATTTACACATAACCTTTATTATATAAATCAACCGGCCAATTCTGCATACCAATGTGTGAAACTGATCCTAATATTAAAGCAGGTTTTATGCGTCGTCATCACAGTTATATTGGGTTGATGGGCGTGTAAAAACAGATATGGCCAATAGTATATAAATGCTTTAAGCACCAAATTATGTTATTTTTAAAACATATAAAGGTATTTTAGTAAACAACAGATAAGCGGATATATTAACACTTAACCTAAAGGCAAACACAACAAAACAACAAAAGGGTGAATGAACAAAAATATTAATTGGATGCTGTGGAATAGTACAATGAGTAACAGGTAGAAAAGCCACACTGAACGGCGAATTTAATGCAACACAAATATAGAGACGAAGAGCTGCAAAGCGGTAAGTGTACATTGGATGACCTGTCGAACGATCGGCTCAGGCCTACATGAACCCTCCGAACACGTCGAACAAAATATAGCTGCAGCACAAATGAGATTCATATCGCACTTTCACACGATTTCTGAATAGGACTGGATCCGACCGGCTGGCTGGTTGCCACAAAGTATTTCCTCAGCAACTGATACGTTTCTGTCTACTCAACATTTCCACTGTAGCTAATGAATAATTTTTACTGACCTCAACTCTGTAAAGTACAGTGATTACTGTACTAAACGCCTGTTTCAGTATTAAAAAATTCACTTATTGGGTCGTGGTGTGCAGAGTATATTGAGGGATTTCTTATTTCTCTCAGAATAAACAGAAATGATTTCCTTAAGCAGCATAAAATCATTTGTATTTGCAATAAAAACCGAGTTTTCCTTAAAGCAAAAACTTTAAAACTGCGGGCTTCAAAGCGTTGAAAAAAATTTCAGCATACAAAGAGAAGGGTCAGAGATTTAATCCTGAAAGTTCGGCACTGTTTACCAGGCAGGCTGTTCCACGTGGTAACCCAACTTTTATTCGGAAAGCGCCTGTTTAGAATTATGAACGAAGTTTACGTGGTCTTCTTCAGTCCCTCCTGGTCCCTTAAAACAGACCATAACCTCTTCTTTCTACATCTTTTACAATTCAACGGTTATTAACCACCCTACCATTCAATGCTATATAGTCTAAGATGCTGACGTCACTCAATAAAGGGGAAAGAAAAATCAGTTAAAGACAGAGACATCACTAATAACAGAAGCGACGGAGTTCTCCGAATCCGCGCTAAATGTGCTGAGAAAATTTGTGTCTCGCAAGTTTATAAGAGGCGACACTGAAGAAATAAAATAACGTTCGAAGGAAGGTAACATTTTTTTTTTCTTCGCGTTGAATGTTTGAAATTATCACCTTAAGGTGACGAAAGTTTCATACATTTTAACACGATCACACAATAAACGGCACTAAAGTCGGTTTGAGATAAGAAGTTCGACGGCTAAGTGTGTTGTGTTTAATGCACAGAAAATTTACAGAAATGAAAATGTTTTGCTCTAAAACAACGTGATGCCCGCATCCTATTGTATTTCACAGACATCGATAAGTGAATTAAAATATTATTAGACGGCAACAGAGCGCATACAAACACAGACGCCTTACGATCCCATACGTGTACCCTTCCTTGTAAACTAATGCGCCTGTCCGCAATACAGCTTAACGCCAGATACCAGTATGTCTCCACCCAAACACAGTTGTTATTCAATCACACGTACACCCACGAATACGCCAAAGCGAACGATACGTGAGGCTACGAAATCACTGCAATCTGAATCATCACATCTCCTAATATGCTTTACGATCTTGTGTGCGGAGAATTTTTATTTTATCGCCCCCCCCCCCCCCACCACCGTTACAAGATTAATGTGCAATTTGACGAAGACTTGTATCTGTAGCACAATCCGCGTGGGGGCGTAACTGCTCTGCAGACAGGACCATGCTATTTAGCCATTCCTCTTGTTGTATGCATGTCAATGGACAGACGTGACGAAGAATAGCTGCGAGCAAAATACCTTCTCACTTCATACGTTCCAGCACTTTCGTTGATTATTTCCCACTTAGTCTCCACTTTAAATCTGTTCTTTATATAACGGATCTTGACTCTACTGCAGCTTTCATTTCACAAATTCACGGAAAGCATGTATTAATTGGCCTGTTGTTCCGTTATTATATTTCTGGTCGTTTTTCAGTTTCAACGATGAGATACAGCCGTTACGGTTTGTTACTAACACGTCTACACAGAACTGTTTTGAAGTAACAAAAACTGAGTCCATTAGTCACTCGTTTGCAATTCAAAGTTGATATGAAGTTTCAATTACGAATACAAGAAGACTCTAGTAATAATTAAAAACGAACAAACTAACAATCGAAGGAATAAACCACCCAGCCAGGAAATCAAATACCCAAAGAAACAATAAATAGCTTACAAACAAATAACAAACAAGAAACTAAGCAAATAATTAAGGCTTCTTTATTAGCGAAATAATTCAACAAGAATTTTCGTGCCTTACACTTCAATGTACTGTTCAAGAGAAATTTCAGGAAATGCTAGTCATTGTTCAGGGAAAAAGCATACACTTCTCTTTCAAAAGCGAACAGACATTAAACAATACACAGAAGTCGTTCGACGAACGCACAAATACTGTGACATTTCACGTGACACTTCAGTCGACAAACGCTCAGAATTCACCGCGAAACGTCCGACATATATTTAGAATAATCAAGTGAGTCGCCCGATAACACGACGAGTTACTTCAACCTCAACCACACGAGAAAAAGTTGAAACAATATAACATGGAACTCTCAGAGAGATAATGAGATAATTTACCTTCAGACGCTACAAAAATATAGAGATAATTCACCGTGAAATGTCTGACAAAATAGCGAGACAACGTCACAACAAATACGACGACAATTCACAGTGGCCTGTCCCCCAACATACCGTCACACTTCGCCGGGTGAAGACCGACAAATATCGACAATATGTACATGTGTGCCAGACAAGATAACGAATTATTTCACCACAAAACGCCAGAAAAAATATCAAAACAACTCTGCGTAAAACTCCCGAAAGATGTCGAGACAATTCATCGTCAGACATCCGACAAAATACAGAGAAAATTCACCGTGAAACGTCCGACAAAATAACGAGAAAATTTACCGTGAAACGTCCGACAAAATACGGAGAAAATTCACCGTGAAACGTCCGACAAAATACAGAGAAATTTCATCGTGAAACGTCGGACAAAATACAGAGGAAATTCACCGTGAAACGTCCGACAAAATACAGAGAAAATTCACCGTGAAATGTCGGACAAAATACGAGAAAATTCACCGTGAAACGTAGGACAAAATACAGAGAAAATTCACGGTGAAACGTCGGACAAAATACACAGAAAATTCACCGTGAAACGTCCGACAAAATACTGAGAAAATTCACCGTGAAACGTCCGACAAAATAAGGCCACATGTTACAGTGAGACACACAACAAAGCACAGCTGTGTGAAAGCTGGGTACTGCGTAAGGGGCTGGTTCTTACAGATAATGACTGTATGACCAATTCGCTTTACAGCAAAACAAGAAATTTTGACATTTATACAAGCCACACTCTACTGCAAAGGTAATGAAACCTGACATTTTACAGAACTCTAAATACCTCAGAGGTTCACATTGGCTTATGTTACTATTAACCATCTGTAGGAAGCTACAAATATCTGTCCTTGTAGTGTCCTCAATCGCATGATATTAATACAAAATTTCATTTAAACTGATGAAATGGAACCAAAGACTAACATGGTCGAAACAACAGACATTGTAATAATATGGTTATCTAAATCCACAGTTGTTTTATTCTTCAGAAGAAAAGTGCGGAAACTGCCACTATGTATTACGACACAGACAACGCCGATCAAGCAACATTTTAAGGTAAAATGTTTCGCATTTACTGATGTCACGTGCACAGCATAAACATGAGAACAGACGGGACAGACAACAGCGGACTAACAGCAGCAAAGGTAGCATTATCAGTACATATAAAAGGAAAACACAAAAGAGGGGAAATAACAAATAAGTAATTGGAAACAAACTTACAACGAGACGAGATCGACTGAAAACTTCTTTTGAATTCGTGGCCAAAATATTACGTGTCGGCACTAGACTGTTTCCATGTTAACACTACTACA
This sequence comes from Coptotermes formosanus, assembly GCA_013340265.1. Lineage (NCBI taxonomy): Eukaryota > Metazoa > Arthropoda > Insecta > Blattodea > Rhinotermitidae > Coptotermes > Coptotermes formosanus. The sequence goes on from BLKM01000816.1 coordinate 194,731, forward strand.
CTTCCACGCTGTTCACCTTTACTTTGTGAATTCTCACAAGCAGCAGTGTGACCACATCTGTGGTAGCTCACCTGTCATCTTTGCCTGCAATAGGATCTCGATTTCCATGCGTTTTCAAACACCATTCGCGTCACACTAATTATAAGTCTTCCTATTTTCAATTCTTTTCAGAACTGATGTTGATTCTTGAGTCCTGGGGGGGGGGCGGGGGGGACAAATTCATTACTTTACAATGAAAATCACATTTTATTGTTAAAATAATTGAAATTAATCATGACTCCCGACCCTCTATGTCGCAGTATTATTATGGTTGTTTTCATTTAAAAGCCATCCTAGAAGTGGAAACAAGTTTTCTTTTTTGAATGAATGTATTTTACAATTAACAACGAGCGATTCTGCGCACACAGCAACATACAAACATTTTTCTCAGACTTTACTGTATTTCCACATACGGAATCCTAGACCTAATACAAGCCCGCGACGTTACACATCATACACTACAACTCCCTACGTTGTCACGTTGGAGCCAAAGATTAGATGATAAGTCTGAAAAACAGCTTCATATCTCATTACTGTTCCAGCTGGGAAACGATAAAGGATATCAGGGTAAAGGTTGTCTGACCTTTGCAGGAGAATGTCGAGGGACGTTTCACGATTGTCTTGGAGGAATCAACAGAAATGACGGGAAGACACTAAACTGGGAGGCTTCCTTTCATCCAGTCAGTTGTAACGTGCCTCGAATTACTTTCGTCATGTGACAAATTAATTTACTCAGCAGTGCTCAACAGAAAAACAAAGCAGTGAGATGAGAAAAGGAATTGTGCATCACATTTTCCTCTAAATGTTTACATCTGCATATTGATAAACTTTGCCTTAATTTTTAACCTTTTAAAGCCTAGCGGTAACTTTACATACGAACAGGTTTAACATTAAAAAAACTCTACGTGGTGCCCACATTGCGTTTATGTGTTTTGTACGGATCTCAGAACAAACAGCAACTTTCGCCTTATAAAACATTAAGAGACTGGTTTTTTACATAAACCGAAGTGGAGAGTGTTTACAGCGCGGTACGCACTGAGTCCTTATATAAAACAGACACACTTCGTCTTTAAAGGGTTAATTAAAACAAACATTTATTCCCATAATAATGAAACCAGAAATTTATTAAGTTGCTGAGCTTACTCACGGCACTTTTTATCCACACTGCAATCACTGACATTTCGTACGCCGGTCTCACAATGCTATCAAGTGGAGACCGGGCTCTTCTCTCCGTACTGACGCTTCCCCAGCAACGAGCCGTTTTTAGGCGCGTTCGCAAAATTACGAAAAGCAACTATGAGTTTCGTCATGTACGGCAGTCCGTCTGTCTGTCCGCATGGAACAACTCGCCTCCCACTGAACGGATTTTTATTAAATTTGATATTAGAGTATTTTTAAAAAATCTGTCGATAAAACTGAACTTTTATTAAAATCTGGCAAGAATAATGGCGACTTTACATGACGACCTATCTACATTTATGACAATATCACCCTGAATTCTTCTTAGAATGAAAAATGTTTAAGACAAAAGTTTTAGAGGAAACCAAAACTCACATTTTAGACTAACTTTTCCCACACTCGTGCCGTTTATGAGATAATGTAAAAAATACGGCACAGCCAGACAGGCCACAGACGACAATATAATACGGCGCATGCGCTTTGCATGCTGGATAACTAAGGCAAGAACACATACACTGATAATATTTAATACTTATTGCTTTTCCACGGCAACAACAGTTACGCGAACGCGCCTCAATGTTACGTTATAAGTGTCTGTATTGTCCACAGTGACAAGACCTTACCGCACACAGGCGCACCCCAAGACGGTTTCAAAGCCGCTATCTCAGTACAGGAGTGTTCCAACATTATAGACGCCGTGCCCGTAATCGCGTGTGTTGCGCTTGTTTAATTTTAACCCTTTAAAGACGAAGCGTATCTGTTTTATATAAGGACTCAGTGCGTACCGCGCTGTAAACACTCTCCACTTCGGTTATAAAAACCAGTCTCTTAATGTTTTATAAGGCAAAAGTTGCTGTTTGTTCTGAGATCCGTACAAAACACAAACGCAATGTGGGCACCACGTAGAGTTTTTTAATGTTAAACCTGGTGGTATGTAAAGTTACCGCTAGGCTTTAAAAGGTTAAGGTACACAACGGCTTCATTTTATTTTTACATAACAGCTGTAAGAAATTGTAATTTATTACTAAGCAGGATACTACGGAAATGGGATTTGAGTGTGTCTATTCGTCTGACATCATACTCCAGAAGGCAACAATGAAGCACAGAAACAATCGTAGTTACGAGACTGAAGTCCCGCATACGCGTAGAGTTCCACAGTGTACAAGACAGGAGTGTACACGGGTGGGCGCGATAGGATGAGAGAAATGAATTAGAACGGTAACAGTAGTAGAATACAAGCCAAACATTTGGTGGAGGGTGGGGGGGTGAGGGAGGGGGAGGGGACCGTAGCACGCCACGCATTTTGGGACACGGGAATGGTGTGGATCAATTATTAAAAATAACGAGGTTTGGGAGACTGTTGACTGTAGGCACGGCGACTCCATGTTTACGTATGCGACTCGTTTCCCAAGGCGAGGCGGAATACGCAAATACGACAACGCCTTTACGCTGCGAGTACGAGTATGCGAATACACTACGAGTGTTTGCCATCGCTAATAAAACGTTGGTCTGAATAAACTTTCTTCCATTATTACGCAGGACTGCTTCAACTTACACTTTCAGCGATTATGCCTATGCGCTCTTGACATAAAGGCCTTATATCTAAAGCACACCGGTGGCAACACATCTCCGTACTTCCGTCTTCCATACTGCATCCACAACACCACTTAATCGACTCCGCGTGATTTCAGGCTTCCGCCGCGACGCAGACAAGGTCTGCGCTCTTCTGAGACATTACGCAGCGTTGAGTGGTAGTTCCGTAGCGACGTTTCGGGACATCCTATCGCTCCCATATTCAAGGGTCAAGACGTACAAGAAGAAAGCTTTTTTCTTGGACTTCTTGACCCTTGAACCCTTGACCCAGTACCGACGTTTTGGGACAACCTACAGGTCCCATCTTAAAGGGTCAAGAAATCCAAGAAGAAAGCTCTCTACTTGGACTTTTGACTCTTGAAGATGTGAGCGACAGGTTGTTCCGAAACGTCGGTACAGAATTACCACTCAACGCAGCGTAATATCTCAGAACAGCGCAGATCTCATTCAATCGACTGTTATCTCTACGTGTTATTGAATAACATACAACTATGACATGCAGCACCATGGGATTACTGCAGCCGATAATGATGACAGTGGGGATTAAAGTTGCGCACGACACCTGTCAGTGAACTAACGATGATGTCAGGTTCAAACCCCACCTGGAACATCGAAGTTGAAGAGGGAAGCCTTTAAGGGCGACATTTGCACATTAATTTGGTTCAGCCTATTTCTTGTACTTTGCACGCCTAACCCTTGTATCAGCACTGACGCACTTTTACAAAACTGAGCAAAGCGATTATAAGTTTCGTCATGTCTGGCTGTCTGTCCGCATGAAAACACTCGGCTTCCACTGGACGGATTATCACAAAATTCGGTATCTGAGGATTTCGCGGAAATCTGTCGAGAAATTTCAAGTCTCCTTTAACCTTTTAAAGACGAAGCGTATCTGTTTTATATAAGGACTCAGTGCGTACCGCGCTGTAAACACTCTCCACTTCGGTTATAAAAACTAATCTCTTAATGTTTTATAAGGCAAAAGTTGCTGCTTGTTCTGAGATCCGTACAAAACACATAAACGCAATGTGGGCACCACGTAGAATTTTTTAATGTTTAAACCTGGTGGTACGTAAAGTTACCCCTAGGCTTTAAAAGGTTAAGTACTCACAATAATGGGTACTTTACACGATGACCCAACGCACCCTTATGATAACACTTCGCTGAATTCTTCTTAGACCAAGAAACGTTTCATACGAAAATCGTAGAGAAAATAAAAATGTGAAATTTATGTTCAATAAAGTTTTTTCCGAAAATCGCGCCGTTTATGAGATATGTGTAAAAATATGTTACAGCCGGACAGGCCACAGATGACAATATAATACGGCGAATGCGCTTTGCATGCCGGAGAACTAAGGCTATAGACACACAGAATACGTAATACTTAATTTCTTTTACACAGCAAGAACTGTTACGCGAACGCGCCTCACTGTTATATTATACGCACATTGCCCGTGTTCTTTAAGCCCTGGTTTCGTTCTAACCTATCCGATGATCTGCTTTATAGTAACTGACAGAGATTTTAGATTCTTCTACAAGATCCTTTTCCAGATTCTGCGTGTGTTATTGGATCCACAGTGATATCTCTCTGTATGTCTGTCTCTGTTTTAGTAAGGTAACTTCTGCCGCATTCACAGGGAATGCCAGACATTCAATGTGCCGCATGTTGGGAATTCCTTTCCGGTATTGTTCTCATAAGCAAACTCCTAACAGCATGTTTTGTTTTTTAAGACTTTTCTAACGTTGTAGCGATTCCCGATAAGCTTAGAATCTCAGAAATTCTCTGAACATGCGACAAAAAAAAACACAGAATACCGACACAGTTCTTTAGTGTCACATATTAATTACTTAACAATTCCGTTATTAATCCCTCAAATTATCATAAACGCATCAGTAAGGAATTAGTATGTAGAATACTTCGGCTAATATTCATTTTTTCTTTTTTTTAACTGCTGGAAATGCGCCCCCTGTCTCCATCTCTGGATCGCTTAACCTTTCAAAGCCTAGCGGTAACTTTACATACGACCAGGTTTAACATTAAAAAATTCTACGTGGTGCCCACATTGCGTTTATGTGTTTTGTACGGATTTCAGAACAAACAGCAACTTTTGCCTTATAAAACATTAAGAGACTGGTTTTTATAACCGAAGTGGAGAGTGTTTACAGCGCGGTACGCACTGAGTCATTATATGAAACAGATACGCTTCGTCTTTAAAGGGTTAATTCAAGTCAGAACTCATGTTCCGTTATAGAAATGGATAGAATTTACATGACAGTATTCACACTCAGTCAAATTTGATCAACTTTACTTTACAACTAGATATCCATTTGGGATATTTCATTCTTGGGTGTGAAACCGTGTAGTCTGGCAGATAGGCATCTATCCAGCGCGCTGTCAACAGACAGGTACCTTCTACGAGGTAATACGTCACATATAACAGAACCTAATCTCAACACTCAAAGCCGTGGAAATCTCGAATCTCGATCCCATTTCCTTTCTCCAGAATGTAACAGAGTGTTTATAATAGCAAATCTGATTTTATTTTCTTCTCATTTTAAGCCTACAATAGATGTTTCTAAGCTACTTACTGGGTGGAAAGCGGAGTGAGCTGTGGGGCGATAATGGCAAGAAAGCCTTCTGAAATTCCAATTGGTAGGGGAACTGTCAGAAGATAATCCTACATACGGAAGTGATCTTCTTCCCTCTGGGAGGGGGGGGGGGAGGCGCAGTTCCAGTCGGTGCAGTAAATACACTCCAGGCTGGACGATCGAGAAACTGAGGTTAGATTCTTGGAAGAAGCAGAAATTACAGACCGGCTGTGGAACGTCTACACTACGGCACACACCGGGTACTAGGGTACTCTTCCATACGGCAGAGCTGCCACAGCGTGAAAGTAACCACTGACCTCAATTTGGTGCGCGAGTTTAAGAATGTATCGATGCACACCTCCATTTCTCATGTGTCTTCGAGGTTTCGTTTCGTAGTCCTGACCTCTTCTACCTACTCACAGCAGGTGTCGAGGTTGTTTTATTTTCACTTGATCACACTCAGACACACACCACAGTCGGTAGGACTCCTCAGGACGAGGGATCGGCCCGTCGCAGAGACCTCTACCTAACAACACAAACACTGTACAAGACAAACATCAATGCTCCCGGTGGGATTCGAACCCACGATCCCAGCAAGTGCTCGGCCGCAGACCTACGCCTTCGACCGTGCTGCCACTGGGATCGACCGTCTTCGAGGTTCGGTGTTTAATTAACCTTCTGAAGACGAAATGTGTCTGTTTTATATTAGGCCTCAGTGCGCACCGCGCAGTAAACGTTGTCCATTTCGGTCGTAAAAATACCAATCAGTTAATGTTTTATAAGGCAAAAGTTGCTGTTTGTTCTGAGATCCGTACAAAACACATAAACGCAATGTGGGCACCACGTAGAATTTTTTAATGTTAAACCTGGTGGTATGTAAAGTTACCGCTAGGCTTTAGAAGGTTAAGCTACCTTTGTCTCTGCGCACGATTCTTCTCGAGTACCGTGGCTTGCAGCCCGGTTCCTGTCACGTCTTAAAAACAGTTAAAACGCACGTAACAATACGCGGTCAGGGCGGCTTCTACTGTCACATCACTCGCTAAAACACACGAACAACGAGGACGATTAAAATGACCGAACACAATTTGCGACTACAACGTCTGAAGCAAGTGTTTCATGTACACAAATACGTAAGAACTGGTTCCCTAATTCACAGAAAACACTCAGCATCTTCATTACAAAGAAACTGCTAGGAAATAATCTGTTTCACAACGCTCAGACCAACAAAATATACAATACTGTTCCTCAGATGTTTATATTACAATATCACGTTGAACATTCTTACATGTTTCGACCCACACGGGATCATCATCAGGGAGTCAAACCGAAGTAACACGGCACAAAAACAAACTTGCAACCCTTTCATACAGTAGCAAGACGTAAAAATGTAAACAGTAGTAAAGTGCACGCAATTATTTGTAGTATGGCTGCATAAGTGCAGTGGATACTGGTATACAGCGTCTCGGAGGCAGCCTACGTACTTAACGAAGGATAACACAGTAGGCACAGTATTGTGCATTTTGTTGGTCTGAGTGTTGTGAAATGGTTATCGACAGTGCACGCAACGAACAGTATACTGAAAAGGTCCATGTTTATTTTGCGTCTTACGTGAAAATCATAAATACACTATATGGGCAAAATCACGGAATTTTAATTCCAAAGCAGGCAGAACACGAAGATTTGTGTCGACTGGTAAACGGTTACCGACGTTTCGAAGGTTAGTGAAGCCTTCAACTTCAGGGTATGCAGTCCCAAAAAAGAGACCAACAGACGCGGCTTAACGTCGCACACACAAGACTTCAGTGTTTACCAATACCACTGTGACAACCTCAAACCACACAAACAGTACACACACTATACAATAAAATGTGACTTCAAAGTGTATATGGAGGCCCTCTGCTGTAGGAACAAAGGTGGATCACTGGAATGGTTCAGTACGGAAAGCGTTCTTGCTGATGAGAATTGTCAGCTTTTCCAGTTGAAATAAAACTGTCGTACTACACCGTCATACAATACTCATCCACAGCTTAAACACTGCGCACTACGAATCACAACAGATAAAACCAGAAGGTAAACAAAGACGTTTCATTAAAGGGGGGGCATGTGGCACGTATGGTGGGAGAAAAGAAATGCATAAAGGCTATTCGTGGGGTATAATAACGGAGGAAGGCCCCCTGGAAGCCCTAGGCAGAGAAATGAAGATAATATTAGAATGGATCTTAAACGTACTGAATGGGAAGGCGCGGGGTACTTTCATCTGGTTCAGGATGTGGACAAAGGGCCGGCACTTCTGAACAGTGAATGAACTTCCGTGTTTCACAAAATTTGGGAAATTTCTTGGCTAGATGAAAAACTGTCAGCTTTCCCAGAAGAACTCTACCATATGGAGTTAGTTACTTGAAGTAAAGGAATTCAGCGTTAAGTTACTTTCAAACAGGCACCTTTGATTGTGATTTTATTGTGTTAAATTTCCGTAACTGTGGACATTACGGCAATTTCATAATACATCTGTTAAATACAGCAAAACAGAGCCAACTTATTATTGTTTATTTATATTTACATTTGTTCATCTTCTCCCCGACTCAACTGACGTCTTCCAGTACAATCCTACTAGATACACTCGACCTGACACCTGGGATGTCCCACACACAAACATTGGAATTACATCAACTGGGGACGCCAGGCCAAAAACAGCACCATAGCGGCAAAACAAGTACAAGAATTGCGCAGCAAAATTTTATAGAAGATATTAACATTTTAAAAGTTTTAACATTTTATATTCACATTTCATGCACATCTTATGTAATTTGATACAGCCCCCTTGATAATGGCATAGTTACTTGCCGAAACATGTCGGGGAGAAGATAAAAAAAAGATAAATAAATAAACAATAATACTGCGCATAAGTTGGCTCTGTCTTGCTTTACTGATCATATGCATGGAAATGAATAACGTCTATTAAATACTAAAAAATTAAAACGTTTTTATGCTAATTTTTTCGTATTTCAAATTTTACCGGCATAGCGCGATAATACTGAGGCCCGATAACCATTGTATTAAAGCGTTCCAATTCTCAATACCATTTATCACAGGCGACAGACCTGTCATATCGGGCAAAGGAATTAATCAGAACCAATGTACTGCAATGTGGCAGTTCTCACATTTCAGCCAAAATGTGACAATGCATAACGACTGCCAAGGATTAATATTGTGAACACATTTTTGAACGCGTGCCATTGTGTGGTTTCACTCTTTTCTCAGAGTGATCCGGGGAATACAATTTTGACATTTGAAACCCAATGCAATCACTTATCACCTTCGATGACAAAACCACCATCGACAAGTTATATATGTCACTACATAATTCATCATTTAAACACTCAAAAGCGCTTCCAGCATTATCAGTGAACCATACATTATGGCTCTGTGAACATTTCTATTAGAAGCATCAGACATTGTCCTTTTACACAAATACATAATTCCAATGTTTCCTTCAATTATTCATCACGCTATCGCGTTGGGGACAGACTGCACTGTTTCATACAGTGCGGGGTACGTTTTAACCCTTTAAAGACGAAGCGTATTTGTTTTATATAAGGACTCAGTGCGTACCGCGCTGTAAACACTCCCCACTTCGGTTATAAAAACCATTCTGTTAATGTTTTATACGGCAAAAGTTGCTGTTTGTTCTGAGATCCGTACAAAACACATAAACGCAGTGTGGGCACCACGTAGAATTTTTTAATGTTAAACCTGGTCGTATGTAAAGTTACCGCTAGGCTTTAAAAGGTTAAAGATGAAGCGTATCTGTTTTATATAAGGACTCAGTGCGTACCGCGCTGTAAACACTCTCAACTGCGGTTATAAAAACCAGTCTCTTAATGTTTTATAAGGCAAAAGTTGCTGTTTGTTCTGAGATCCGTACAAAACACATAAACGCAATGTGGGCACCACGTAGAATTTTTTAATGTTAAACCTGGTGGTACGTAAATTTACCGCTAGGCTTTAAAAGATTAAACAATCTACGAAATCGATCATACGTGGATCGATTAAGACTCGCTACGCAAGTAGTAGGAAAATCACGTACATTCACTGACAAACTGCTAGAATGAATTTTCGCTAGGGGCGTTCACGCACCCTTTGCCATCACTATCGGGCGATCCAATTTTTTCTGAGGGGCGAATACGTGATCAAAGCATGAGGCCACCCACGCGCTTCATCACGTGTTCAGATAAGAATAATTGGAGCCTCGACTCCCCAGTCCTTATAAGCTGTTAATTGCGTGTTGCTCAGAATCATGGTTTTTGTACCTGGGCCATGTTAAGGAAACAGCAGGTACGCATTTTAATCAAGATTGGGACGGGGTTCTTCAATCGTTCTTCCGGAGTGTTTATCTATACCCTTCATCGCAACCTGTGCAAACAGTTCGTAATATTTAAGGTTTCGAAAGCCTTCACTGGTCTTTTCTGCGTGACAGATGTTTGTAAGCGCAGTGACACAAACACTGGGCGAGAGGATTTAGTACAAAATTCACTGCTGTCCTGTAAGGGAATTCACTGCGTCACCAAACAAAATGTGAATAAAAAGCACCATCATGGCTTCCATGACTGCTTTTATGACATAAGAGATTACGTGAACTAAATGTTTTTGAAGATAAGTGATAAGTTTTATAACGAATTTACAAGAAATTGGGATATAAGGATTTTGGATCATATTGCCTCGTTCGGCAAATTAACCCTTTAACCTTTTAAAGCCTCGCGGTAACTTCACATATGACCAGGTTTAACATGAAAAAATTCTACGTGGTGCCCGCATTGCGTTTATGTGTTTGGTACGGATCTTAGAACAAACAGCAACTTTTGCCTTATAAAACATTAAGAGATTGGTTTTTATAACCGAAGTGGAGAGCGCTTACAGCGCGGTACGCACTGAGTCCTTATATAAAACAGATAATACGCTTCGTCTTTAAAGGGTTAAAGACGAAGCGTATCTGTTTTTTATAAGGACTCAGCGCGTACCGCGCTGTAAACACTGTCCACTTCGGTTATAAAAACCAATCTCTTAATGTTTTATAAGGCAAAAGTTGCTGTTTGTTCTAAGATCCGTACAAAACACAAACACAATGTGGGCACCACGTAGAATTTTTTAATGTTAAACCTGGTCGTATGTAAAGTTACCGCTAGGCTTTAAAGGTTAGACTTAAAAAATCTATGCAAAATATTATCTGTGAAACCATTAGGCAAAGAGTGTTGTCGAGACGTGGTGAAAATTAATTACTTTAAATTGTTTCGAAAGTTCTGATTTAAAAGTTGTACGGTTATCCGCACGTAGCCAGTAGTCCAGTCTAATCACATTAGACAGAACCCGCCGAAGTGTCTCTCTCACTTGCATTACGTATCAATAACCACTGACGCATGATGCGGAGGAACTATCAGATACACTTCCTTCTTCAAGAATAAATTACATTGGACGTTGAAAATCAGTTCTCTGAGCCAGAGGGAAAATGACTTTTCTTGACTCTTGTTTTAAAATTAAAGCCTACTTCAACGAACCCGAGGACAATAAAACACTTTTGTTAGTGTCTTACAATGTTTTAAATCTGACACACTCAAGACTAAGAAATCGTCACAAACATTGCCACACCGTGGCTCAAAACTGGCAAGTCCGCTCCACTTTTGACCCTGCGTTGTCCGAATCACCAGTATGATATTCAAGTTGAAAATATTCATTTTCATGCATTGCCTGATGACTATCTACACTTCTCCCTCTACAATAAACGCTAGAATAAAATTATCTCTCCTTCCATACTGTGTTCCTAGTTGCATACACATCCACGTCCACAGTGCTATGCTTAATTTGTGCTTGTTTTCACGATGCTGTCGATGTCTCACACTACATAATATCATGGAAGAATCACTGGCTAATGGTAAATTGGAAATTATTTGGAAGGAAATGGTTATGGCCTAATGAAAGTACTGTCCCTATATATTTCGTTTAACTGAAGAAAACCACGACTCTAACCAGGAACAGAATTGCGGGCCGATAAGAGAGATGATTTTCGGGGTCATTAAGAGCAAGTGACAGAATCGAAACGGTTAACAGGCTAATGGCTACAAGGTGGGATAATAATGAAAGGTTGCAAGAACAGTCCATGGCAGCAACGATATTTCCAAGTGCGCAGCCGAATTAACAGGGATATTACTTACTGGAAACGTAATTGGTTGCTGGTCAAAGGGAGTTAATGCAGTCACCTACAGGTACCCAGCCGTCTAAACATCGCCTCCTTGTGTGATGATGGGTTTATGGACTTTATCCATCGTCCGAAGAGTAAAATATTAAAAATATTAAAAAATTAAAATCACAACGTTTCGGAAGCCGGCTCTGCTTCCGTCCTCAGGTGAATGGAGGGGCAGAAGAGAAGAACAGCTATTCTGTTGGACCCATTAGACAGAGCTAGCCTCCATCACTGGACAACTCATGTCAGCCAACAGAGTAGGTGTTCTTCTCTTCTCTCCCTCCATTCACCTGAGGATGGAGGCAGAGCCAGCTTCCGAAACGTTGTGATTTTAATTTTTTAATATTTTACTCTTCGAACGATGGATAAAGTCCATAAACCCATCACCACACAATATTATACAGCATCGTCAAAACCTTTCAGAATCGCCCCCGTTCTTTCCAAATTGCCACTGTTCCATCAGAGTATGAAGCTCATTTCGCAACACCCACACCAGCAAAATGCACAACATTGTTCCTTAAATATTTATACTATAATGTGTATCACACTGAATATTACTACACGTTTCGATCCACAAGGGATCATCATCAGGGAACCAAACAAAGTCAGTACCACATAAAAACAAATTTGCCACCTTTATACAGAGCTGACATAGAGAAAAAGAGTCAAATAGTTAAAATGTAGACAATTATTTGTAGAATAGTTGTGTCAGTGCAACGAATCGTGATATACAGCATCTCGGAGGCAGCCTATGTACTTAACGAAAGTTGAAACAGCACTCGTTGCTGTATAAAATGACTGTAATGGTTTTGTACAACAGACATTCATGTTCTCCCTGATGATGGACCAGTAAGGTCCGAAAGATGTAAGAGTTTAGTGTTTTTACAAATATTATTGTGAATCTAATGGCAATTGTGTACATTTGTTGTTTGATATTACAGAAACTTAATTATAATGCACCGAATGGAAAACATAAAATCAGCAAAAGTGAATTAAGTTCTAAACTTACAATATAATAATGCTTTCCAGAAGTTTCGTGCACGTCTGCAAACGAAATGTCATGTAGAAAGGCGTGGGTGTGGATTCATAACGTAATGTTTTAAGGAATAAAACCCACAGCTTAATGTTTTAATGATAACATTAAGTTAAACGTTGGCGAAATGTGGCTACGGAGGATGATAAATGCGATGTCTAGCGTGTAAGGTTGAACTGTGCTGTGTAAATCAAGTCTGTCACTTCCCGCTGGGGTGTACACATTTCTGTAACAAACTGCCCGCACATGAACGCTTCTAAGCGTGGCTTTCTGAATGAGTTAAGCTATCCTCTTACAGAGTTTCTCATACACTGAAACTGAGAACGAAAGCTAGACGGATTTTGGACGTCGAGATTACGCCTAACACAAATAGATTTCATAATGCGCCAGAAGGGTCAAAACATTCAATGCTGTACTGCCTCAAACAAAAATAAAGGAAACAGCATTACTGTTTTAACGTAACGCAAAACAAGAATTGATGGGCGAAAAACTAAGAGAGGATAAGCCTTTCGCTTGGGCCTCCGGATCGCTGCTGAATGTACACTAACAAGGCGATGTCGATCCGTCCATTCTTCTACGCACACAGAAGTAACAACTCAATAATCCGTAAACAAGTGTTCATTAAATTTTCCCCTGAAAAATCTTAAATTTAGAAGGAATAACTGGCCGCCAATTTACGCCCAATGACTTTACAGCATCTGGTTTTACATCTACAATTCTTTACGCATTTATTTTATCCCCTGCTAGATACCAAAACTTATTTCGTCACATAACACAGTATTCGATAAAGCCGCAAACACAGTCCCTCATTATGTAATTTTTAAATTATGAAGATGAAACATACCCACGTTTAAATATTTTAACTGCTTATTGTTTAAAAGAAACAAAACGCAATACAATTACCTGCAACGGCACGGAGCAGACAATACTCTCAGTGATGGATTCGCGTTTTATTATATACGTGACATTCCACTTTAACCTTTTAAAGCCTAGCGGTAACTTTACATACCACCAGGTTTAACATTAAAAAAATTATACGTGGTGCCCACATTGCGTTTATGTGTTTTGTGTGGATCTCAGAACAAACAGCAACTTTTGCCTTATAAAACATTAAGAGACTGGTTTTTATAACCGCAGTGGAGAGTGTTTACAGCGCGGTACGCACTGAATCCTTATATAAAACAGATACGCTTCGTCTTTAACCTTTTAAAGCCTAGCGGTAACTTTACGTACCACCAGGTTTAACGTGGTGCCCACATTGCGTTTATGTGTTTTGTACGGATCTCAGAACAAACATCAACTTTTGCCCTATAAAACATTAAGAGATTGGTTTTTATAACCGAAGTGGAGAGTGTTTACAGCGCGGTACGCACTGAGTCCTTATATAAAACAGGGTTAAACGTATGTCTCAATATTAGAAATGCATTTTAAGCGTCACGTGTACACTCCGAGATAAAATTTAATTTGCCTTCTATTGCAGTTTCATTATAAAGTTTTCAAAGGCTTTGTGGAAATGAAGACCGTACATACATAATAGGGGATCAAAATGTCTCGATCACTGCGGTCAAATTTAATGTAAAGCGCAGTGCTGGAAGCTAACATGGGAATATGGACGTTGACGTCAAAGGTTATACTCGCATGCACATATTTTGTCGACATAAACAGAGAGATCTGGGCTTTAGGGAATTCCGGGTATATGCAAACTGACAATACACAAGACAACATGTTCGACATTTGTTTCCTTTCCATACATTTCGAAAAAAAAAAAGTTGAAAAATTAAATACTTTTAAAGCCCATCATTGCATAAAATGACCCTCTTAAAACACAGCAGTTACTGCATGAACCGTCTGCTGTAACATTACCGAACTCTTAATTTTGCGGTTTGATATTTCAAAAAAAAAAAAAGTTTCCCTCAACAATACTCATATTAAATGACTGGTGCTTGTCCCGGAGAAGAAGTAGATTTCCTGAGAGGTAGGAACTGAATTTTTAAACTTGACTGGCATTTACTGGAGGTTAGTAAGAATTAAGAAGTGCACGTTAAACATTCCACAATAAAAAACAATATGAATATTATAAAAACACTAATCAGCAACAAATGCACAAAGAGAGTTTTATCATCAATTGTAACACACCCCTACATGTTTCGACCCTGCTGGGTCATCTTCAGGGAGAAGTTTTTGTTATCGTTACACTGAGGTTGCACTTTACAGTTAACTGAGAATGTGCTGTTGACTGTGTACTGCGTTGTTTTTAGAGGCGTGAACTCTCTGCGGTCCCAGACTGCAGGCCGGGACCGCAGAGACTTCCCTTTGGACCAGCATTACTTTAACTTTCGGCATTCAGTTCAGGCGTTTGTAGTACCCTGGGCTAAACATGCGTATACAATTGAACGAACGTATCAGCAGTCAGAATTGTGGGGCTTGAAGTTCCTAAACATCATGCCAAATTATAATTCGTATTCAAATAATGTATTCATCTTCTTTTACATTTATTTAATTTTCATTTCCTCACCGCAACCCCTATTTTGCTTCTTTAATTATCGTTATCTTCAGCTTCTATCCCCCTACCCCTTTTCGTGTCACAACCTCTACCTTTCTTTCCACACTCATTACCCTCACCATCCCTATCTACACCCCACACCCGCCATTTCACCGCTTATCTTATACCTCCCTTTTAGTCTACAATTTCTCAACAACGCTACTGTCTAACTCCCATTCTTTACCCTTTATCTTCTATCCTGACGTCTCGTTGTCATAACTTCTTCTCCCCTTACCCTTTTAAAAGAACTTCGTTCCCATTTGAACTCATTCACAGTCCATCACTTCTTTCACTTCTTTATTCTATCAAACTGTACTTAAATGCGGACCCATTTTTACATTCCACCCTCACTCCTGTCTCAATTCATATCACGTCTTTGTTCGGCCGCCCCCCCCCCTCAGTTCCTTCCACTTAATCCTGTAACGGCTTTCTCTAAACTATACCCCACATTCACGCCCTTCTTAGCTCTCAATCTTGTATTAAAATGAGTCAAGTACTGAAAATTACATCACACAGATACAATCTCACAGTGGCCGCGCGGTCTAAGGCGTAGGTCTGCGGCCAAGCGCTTGCTGGGATCGTGGGTTCGAATCCCACAGGGGGGCATGGATGTTTGTCTCTTGTGAATGTTTGTATTGTCAGGCAAAGGTCTCTGCGACGGGCTGATCCCTCGTCCAGAGGAGTCCTACCCGACTGTGGTGTGTGTCTGAGTGTGATCAAGAGAAAATAAACAACCTCGACACCTGCTGTGAGTAGGTAGTAGAGGGAAGGACCGTGAAACGGTTACAGTCCATTCCCGTTTCCGTCTTATGGCTTGCTAATACACTCTTATGTCCTCTCATATTACGCAGCTTCTAACGTTAACGATGTATTATTATTCAAAGCTTTTGTACACATTCGTCACTTTAACCCTTCAAAGACTACAATTTTATACATATATATGTCCAGTTTGTAAACAGGATACAGGGTGCTTCCACTACGAAGAACAAGCCTTAAATGTTGTAGGCTATAGAGAAAAATTCGCTGTTTTTTGCTAGAATTATATGGTACGCACAAAAACAGTGCGGACAAAACGCAACATCTCTAGCGTAGAATCTTGTGGTACACATAATAACCACTTGTCCTCAAACGCGATATACTGTTTCAGTTTCATAATAGCACACTCTGCGTCTCATTGGCTAATGCTACGACATTTGGTTCCTATGTAACTCTGCACGTGTTTATTAAAAACGGTACCGTTAATGAAGGCGCAGGCGGTGGTGCAATTGATTGCGGCACTGCGGTACAAACCGGAGGGTTTCGGATTCGATTTCCGGTTATTTAACCCTTCCAGATGCACTATGGCCTGGGGTCGAATCAGCCCCTAACAGAAATCAGTACCACGAATATTTCCTGGGGGGGGGGGGGGATAAAGTCGGCCGGTGTGTACGGCTGACAACCTTACCACCTTCCTGTGCAGACTGTCTGGAAATCTGGGCGCCTCAACCTCTTGAAACCCTGTGGGCCTGTTCAGGCCTGTACAGGGATTGTTTTACCTTTTAACCCTTACTGAAACAAAGTTGTTTCACCTGAAAACTGTGTGGTAAAGAAATTAGGTTTATAAATAAACTTGAAATAATCACGACAAACCTAACTTCAGTAACAAACTCAACGTATCACTTCGTAGGCCTACACGCGATTTACATATACGGTCATTAACCCTTTAAAGACGAAGCGTATCTGTTTTATATAAGGACTCAGTGCGAACCGCGCTGTAAACACTCTCCACTTCGGTTATAAAAACCAGTCTCTTTAATGTTTTATAAGGCAGAAGTTGCTGTTTGTTCTGAGATCCGTACAAAACACATAAACGCCATATGGGCACCACGTAGAATTTTTTAATGTTAAACCTGGTGGTATGTAAAGTTACCGCTAGGCTTTAAAAGGTTAAAGGCGAAGCGTATCTGTTTTATATAAGGACTCAGTGCGAACCGCGCTGTAAACACTCTCCACTTCGGTTATAAAAACCAGTCTCTTAATGTTTTATAAGGCAGAAGTTGCTGTTTGTTCTGAGATCCGTACAAAACACATAAACGCCATATGGGCACCACGTAGAATTTTTTAATGTTAAACCTGGTGGTATGTAAAGTTACCGCTAGGCTTTAAAAGGTTAAGAACACTCAAAAAAGGAGACGGTTGAGAACCAAAACTTATTCTTATCCCAGTTTATACGAATTTCAGGCTTCAATCCCGATGACATCAATTTTCTCCTGTCAGTATCATCCCACCAGTACTCCATACTCCTACTTATCTTCAAAACTACTCTTTAAACAGAAGGACAAACGGCCGTAAGGTGTGAACCTTCTAAACAAAAGTGATGTATTTTGGAAATCGGAAAGCATGAAGAAAGAAGTGCTGCAGAGGGTTAATTTGTGTATTATACTTTGCCGGAGTAGCTATTTCGGATGGGGATAGAATTACTTATATCACCATGAAATTCCAACGTTGCGTCATCACTGACCTGTAGACGGACTGTCGCTGGTTATGGAGTCCATGGCTTGGAACTGAAAGCTAGCCTTGAATCCTTGTCCAGGCCACTCGGAGTTCGCCACGAACTCTATATAGAGGTCTGGCCCCGTGGAAAGGACCTCAAGTTCCGACCCCTCGTTACACAAGACTGTTATGGCTGGCGCCGATGAACTCCGCCCGTCAAACACCTTGATCACGTCAGCACGGTTCAGGCAGCTGCAACAAGACAAACGTTGTAATATAAACTTCGAGACACAAGTATAGCAGGGTTAATTCCACAAAGTCTCCAGCTTCAGGCGCAGGTAAATTCAGGGACCGGAGGCTGTCAGAAGACGAGAGAGCGTGAGAAGTCGTACACGCGTAGCTCAGTGTATTTCTGCAATCGGAGCGGTGAAAATGCCTATATTTGACAGCCTACTTAGTAGCTGATACGACATGAATGAGGTAGGAGGGCCGCAGAGTGCGTGAAACTCGAACTAAAGGTTTTCGTACAAAAATGACGGGGACTTTGTGGATGTAATCTTGCTATACGTAGAATCACTGGTCCAACGTCACGTAAACTGTGCACACATTTAATGTAGCAATTCCTTGTGTTGCACAAAAGTGTTTCTCAAAAGACGGATCTCATTGCGAGCGGGAGTGTAAATGCTATAATGTATTATAGTTAAATTTTTAGGTGTGTTCGCAAAGTTGCGAAAAGCCAATATTAACTTTGTCACGTCTGTCTGTGGCACTGTCCGCGTGGAACAACTCACTGTCTGGTGGGCGGATTTTCGTGAAATTTTTACTTTAAGGATGTTTATTGAAGTCTGCTGGAAAAATTTAAGTCTGATTAAAATCGCACTGAACTGACAAGCATTCTAGACGAATACCTACGTAAACGTATGACATCCCTCTTAACTCTCCCTCAGCTGAAATATTTAAAAGTTGTGGCGAGAACTAAATCACATTCAATGTCAAACAGTGTAAGTTTCAAAAACTCTGCCGTTGACACGGCTAGACAAGAAACAGCTTATCAAACACAATACGGAGAAAAAGGTGCGGTTTTCATGCTGGGTAATGAAGTTAAACATAAAAAATGAAGTCTTAATACCTTATATTGCTTTATATTTGGGTAATACCGTCTTGTGGCGTAAACAAGGTTTGATGACAATTTGCGAAAGCTTAGACAGGTAACGTCTTAAACACTATTTTGTTCGAATCCAACGTTTAGCAGTAAATGCGTAAAGACTGTGAGCTTGTTGGAACAGAACGTCGTTTAAAAACAAGCTTCTATAATTTGCAGAGGCACGCTGTGGCGCAGTTGGTTGAGGCACTGCGCTATAATCCAGAAGGTAGCGGGTTCGATACCAGATGATGTCAATGGAATTTTTCATTGACATAATCCTTCCGGCTGCACTACGGCCCTGGGGTCAGCTCAGCCTCTAACAGAAATAAGTACCAGGGATATTTCCTGAGGGTGGGGGGCGGCTAAAGGCGGCCGGTGCGTTGGGATGACTTTACCACCTTCATGAACGGATTGCCTTGAAATCTGGTAGCCTCAACCTCCTGGGACCCTCAGGGCCTGTAATGGGATTGCTTTACCTTTTTATATTTTGCGTAATATTGTTTCCTAGTAATTGCAATTTTGAGTAAACACAGATACGTGAGTAAACCCTATCTGTATAAGCCTATGAGGCCGAAAGAAAGCACCCTTTTATTGTTAATCTTGACGCCTACTGAACACCATACGTATGCTTGCAGTAAGAGTAAGGTGTCAGGTTCGATGTTAAAATGTTTAACGACATCTCCACATAACATCCGCATTAATCTTGAAGTTAACCAGAAATGAATTCAAGCGTGTAGTTTGCGTGCCCGGAGTCTTCATTTGTTCGCTTTGTGCCTTTCCACTAAACGACTCCGATGTAGAGAAAAAGCGGAATATAGGATGTTCTAATCGAGAAGACGATCACAAGCGTTTTTCATGACATCACGGGGAGGCAATCCCAGTTCTGGTGACTCAGAAATCTGAATTTATTCCAGATTTTCCACTTGTACTTCGTACGAGGGGAAGTTTGATTTATTTGCTTCAGTCAATTGCATCCCTGGTCCAAACTCAAAAAATAAGATTGGGTGATTTATCTCAAACTTTAACATCAGAGGGACATTTATCGTTACGACACAGTATCCACGCTCTCAAGCTGTGTAAAGTATCCTCTGTATGGACGACAATGCGTACAGGCTAATACAGAACACAACGTAGGTGACTCATATATTGCGTCGCACTGGTAACACTGTATTATTGAAACAGAAATTTTACACAGTACAGACTTGAAACCTACATACAGTACCCTCAGCTGAAACCTACCTACAGTACCCTCAGCTGAAACCTACACACAATACCCTCAGCTGAAACCTACACACAGTACCCTCAGCTGAAACCTACACACAGTACCCTCAGCTGAAACAAGTCCAAAATCGTAAACACGAAATTATGAAAAGCGAAAAAAAAAGTTCTACGGCTTAACTTAAACTTGCACCTTAAGAAAGAACACATCAACTAAACGCCCCATTCTTTGAGCGTAATTTCCTTGAACTTTTATATCCTTTGCCAGATTTTAGGTTCTCACAGCGCTGCTGATAAAGATTCAAGGAGACTTTTATGTTATCCATTTCCGTGCATATGATCAATAAAGCAAAACAGGTCCAACTTACGCACAATATTATTGTTTATTTATTTATTTTTTTTGTTCATCTTCTCCACGACCTGATTCTGCTAGTAACTGTGCCATTATCAAGGGGGCTATATCAAATTACATACGCTGTGCATGAAATGTGAATATGAAGTGCTAAAATTTTCAAAGGTTAAAATCTTCAATAAAATTTTGCTGCGCAATTCTTGTACTTGTTTTGCCGCTATGGTGCTGTTTTTGGCCTGGCGTCCCTAGTTGATGTAATTCCAACGATTGTGTTGTGGGACATCCCAGGTATCAGGTCGAGTGTATCTAGTAGGAGTGCACTGGAACACGTCAGATAAATAAACAAACAGTAATATTGTGCATAAGTTGGCTCTGTTTTGCTGTATTTAATAGATGTATTACGAAATTGCCGTAATGTCCACAGCTACAGAAATATAACACAATAAAATCACAAACAAAGCTGCTTGTTTGAAAGTAACTTAACGCTGAATTCCTTACTTCAAGTAACTAACTCCATCGGGCAGAGTTCTTCTGGAAAAGCCGAATGTTTTAACATTTTATAGCCATATTTCATGCACAGCTTACGTAATTTGATATAGCCCCCTTGGTAATGGCATACTTACTTGCCGAAACATGTCGGGGAGAAGATGAACAAAAACGATAAATAAATAAAAAATAACACTGTGCATAAGTTGGATATGTTTTGCTGTATTCAAGAAGACTTCAGTAGGCTACTGCAAAGACTGTGAAAAAGGTGGTGGCAAGCTCCTACAAAAAGTCAGTATCTCAACTGAAATTCGCCGAGTTTATCACTATCACGTTGTATCTTACAAAAATCTGCTCTCACCTTGCGGCTAGACTGAAACAGGCGTTACTTCTAATTTTATTTTTCATGGCTCGACAGCCCTAGTCGGCCAGGACCTCCTCTTTTTTGAGGTTCCACGATCACACTCGGTTAAGACACATCACGCTCGGTAGGACTCCTCTGGGCAATTGATCGGCCGGCCCCACAGACCTGTACCTGACAACACACGACACTTACAAGAGACAGATATCTATGCCCCCTGGCGGGATTCGAACCCGCAATCCCAGCAAGCAAGCCGCCGCAGTTTCACGCCTTAGACCGCGCGGCCACTGGCCACTTATTTCTAACAGTCAACAAATTATAAGAGGGTTAGGAAGTAATGTCCACATTACTTAACCTTTTAAAGCCTAGCGGTAACTTTACATAAGACCAGGTTTAACATGAAAAAATTCTACGTGGTGCCCACATTGCGTTTATGTGTTTTGTACGGATCTCAGAACAAACAGCAACTTTTGCCTTATAAAACATTAAGAGACTGGTTTTTATAACCGAAGTGGAGTGTTTACAGCGCGGTACGCTCTGAGTCCTTATATAAAACAGATACGCTTCGTCTTTAAACGGTTAATGTTATTCATATATGGTATTCATAACATCTGTACCCGAATTCCCATGCAACATTAATTCCGGATAATACAAGATTTTTAAACTTATGGCACGTAACTATCAATGTCCGGTATGAAGGTTACTCTTCAATCAAAGGCTCTATTTTTTCACCACAAACTTGAGTTAAGCCTACTTACGTGCTGAAAAATGAACAAAAAGAAAAACACTGTTGTGTGTCCGAATTGTGTTGTCCAGAAGTGAATTTTAGTTCTAACTGCACCATAATGCAGTTAAGATATTATCAGCTACTTCTGTATTTTTACGTCACTGCTGCATTACTCTGCACTGTGTTTAATGGCTTGAAATTACTAGCAATTTCAGTTCGAATTTGACAAGGGAAATTGTATTTGAAGTCGTGAAGGACAAAATATCGAAATTTCCACTCAAATCTTGTACGGGTGATTACGCCCACAGCATCACACCGGATGACGAATGAAGTTTGATCACGCTATGCGTTATTCAACACTATGCATTATTTAACATAGGTGAACAGTTTCATCTGCACATTACCCACTTATTTACATTCACATGCATTTCAATACAACACGAGTAATTTTTGTTGACAATGATATTTCGTATGATGTAAACATCATATTTTTCCTATCAGCTATATCTGACATTGATAACTATATCCATCAACTCTAATAGGATCACATTCCGATCAACGGTGTTCACATCGCATTTTTATCTTTATTTAAACTTCAAAAATAATTAGCAACGACTTACGTGCACTTATCTGTCACTGGGACCGGAAGGTTCGTATATCAGGAACCACACCCTGAACAGTGGTACTGATTTAGCGGCGACGTTATGGCATGGTGTGGGCCACATAATAATCAGAATACCCCGCCTGTCGATCCTACTACCGATAAGATAAATTCAACGTGGACAACCTTATTCTCTACGGCAGAACACTAACACCGTCACCATAAACGAGTCTGTGTACAAAGCTTTGTTTCATCCATTCGAAATACATATTCCACTTCTCAAATATTCCTACCAATACGCTTGTAATGAATGCCTACGTCTACTGCGTCATCTCTTCCTTTGAGGTCTGCCAACAATATCATCATCAGCAATAATAATAATAATAATAAATGACAGTGTGTGTGCTCAAATACACCTCAATATATGTAAGGCACTGGGGGTAAAATTAGACGGTGAACTTTGGTATGAACATGTACCAAAATCAGTAGAAACAAGTCAAGTGGGCAAGGTAACCATATTATGGAACCAACAGGTGCAAACCACAGAAAAGGAACATGTATGCTAAGTGACGTAGCAATTCCGGGAGACAGAAATGTGATAAAGAAAGAAGCTGAGAAGACTCTAAAATATAAAGACCTTATAACAGAAATACAGCGCCTGTGGAATGTAAAAACAAAGGTGACGCCAGTTATAACAGGAGCAACTGGAACCATTTCAACACCCTTCAGAAAATACTTGAGCAGCGTACCGGGAAAGCAGGATATCAAGGAACTACAGAAAACAGCTGTATTGGGCACAGCACACACACTGCGGGATGTGCTAATATAGACGCACAAAAGAGTTTAATATTGCAGACAGCGCTATATGCACCATTAACAGTACGCGCGGGATAGCTGCGACACTGTGTACCGTAGAAACATGGTTTGTTTCAGGTATGTAAGTGTGAATACCCTGCTTAAAGGGGATGATGATGATGATGATGATGATGATGATGATGATAGTTCGTGTGTATATTTCTTACACCATGTTCGTTATATGGGACACGTGCCATGATGGCGGCAACAAGAAGCCGGGGAGTCAAACACCTTTACTTCAGGAGACCGCAACGGGATAGATCTCTAAACTAGTTCAACCCACGTCACAGTACGAACGTTCTCTGTGTCAAGTGGCTTAACGCAATTTACTTTAAATATAATTTTTCAGTAAAAAGTAACTGGAACATGTTTACATGTCAGCATCAGTAAACAGGTACAAAGAATTATCAGCTATAAGTTTACAAAATTTCCTAACTTCCAATCTCGTGGGCCCTTAGGAAAATGTACAGAACTTCAGTAACACTAATATTAAAAAATTCTACGTGGTGCCCACATTGCGTTTATGTGTTTTGTACGGATCTCAGAACAAACAGCAACTTTTGCCTTATAAAACATCAAGAGACTGGTTTTTATAACCGAAGTGGAGAGGGTTTACAGCGCGGTACGCACTGAGTGCTTGTATAAAACAGATAAGCTTCGTCTTTAAAGAGTTAATAGTGCTGCGATGACGTGTAAAACCTCTCCTTAAAACATCTTGCAGTGGAAGGACCCGCAGGTTTGGTACAGCTGGGTGAACAGCGGTGCTCAGCTTCGACTTGGTAAGTTTCCTCTTTGCTTGCTCTAGATTTATTTGTGACTTCGCAAAGAACCTTTCCATACATGTGCAAAGTGTTAACTTCCGGACTTGTTTAACTTCCATGACTTACGTAACGTTGTGCGACACAAAGTTCATCTCGCCTGTAGACTAGGGAATAGGAAAGTTAGACCGAAGTTGAATAGCTGGTATACTACAGAGATACAATAGCGATAATACGAGCTGAATTCCTTCCGTGGCCGATCAAACCCAGAGAGATATTTCACCGTATCCTATACGTGAAGTGTAGCATGCACACAAACGTAAGGCAGGAGAGGAGACGAAGTCTAAGAGGGGTTTTTAGTTTTCTGTGAAGAAATACGTTTGCGATATTGTCTTCAGGTTTCATGCTGACTCTCTTCCTAACTTTGCTTCCTCCGCCATTTTAGAGGCAAAGTTAAACCACCTATTTGTGTGAAGAAAACAAAAGCGAATAGAGACGCACACTGTGGAATAAAAGTAACGGAGAGTAACAACCAGAATTACCGTCTGCTTCTTACACTACACTATATCAAAGTTTTAAAACTAAAGAGAAAGAGATTTCATTGCTGTTTAATAAGGGTATTTTTTTTTCCGAAAACCAAGGTGGTGGTGTTGTAAAGTTTCGACGTTTCAGCAAACCCATAAGCAACCCTAAGTATACTGTACTTTTAGAATACGACTCAAAAGTCTATGAACTTAGAAAACGTGCAAAATAATTTGTAAGTGTTGACACTCAAGGATTAATGTCTAATTTTAATGGTTTAGGGCACAGTTTAAAAGTAACAAACTACACAAAAATTCATCACATTATGAAAAGCGTGCCTCCACAATCGCATTCGGTTTGAAATGCAGTCAGAATGTGAATGTGAATGTGAATGTGAATGCAGCTGGGAAGAGAGCAGTTGGTATAGCGCCTGGGCTGCAGGCTCGGCAATGATAAGGGCCTCAATTGGTTCGCTTCTGTCTTTATTCCGCGCAAAATATCCCGGAATACTAATATTAGACTCTTGCCACAAAGCGTAACATTTTACGAAAATCATATATTCTAGGAAGTCGAATGAAATGTCTCCTTTTCACAGTCACACTATCGTGTAACAACTCCCCATTTAATACAGACTCACTACTTATTCCGGCTTCTCTTTCTTCAACACTCGAACAGTGCTTATTACAGCGTGGTTTGGCCGATACCAGCGGCCGCGCGGTCTAAGGCGTAGTCTGCGGCCGAACGCTTGCTGGGATCGTGGGTTCGAATCTCATCGGAGGCATTGATGTTCGTCTCTTGTACAGTGTTTGTGTTGTCATGTAGACGTCTGTGCGACGGGCCGATCCCTCGCCCAGAGGAGTCCTACCGACTGTGGTGTGTCTTTGAGTGTGATCAAATGAAATCACAAAACCCTCGACACATTCTGTGAACAAGTAGGTAGAAGAGGGAAGGACTAAAACAAACAAACAAACAAACAAACAAACAAACAGCGCACTTTGACCCAGCTGTATCAACGTGCGCTGGCCGAGAGAATCAAAGAAAAACAGAGATCCGCATTTTACCTCCCTGTTTTTATATAACTTAATATTTAACCATTTGAAGCATGAAAATCGCCATGAGTACTACATAATAATTCAGTTCCCACTCACAGTAAACACACTACATATCATTTACAGAGACCAACCGGTGAGTGAAGTTCAGAGACATAATTATTTAATGCGTGAATCGTAGGAAAGCTCCACTACACGAACACACTTTGAAGGCTAAATGATGAGTGCTGTTAAGGCGGTTCTTAGATAAAGTAAACACTGTGCCATAAAACAGGCTAAAAGGTGCAGGGAACAGAATGACGGACGAAGAGACACTTTGCTTCTGAGCTACGCTAAGTAAATTTGTAATCTTCAGTTGACTGGATGTTGAAGGTAACTCCAAATACTTTTCTAATTAATTATTTAATACCAGAGCGATAATATATCATCTCAGGTAATAGACGGTGCACCGTGATTCCCGCCGTTTTAAATGGCTGTTAGTACAAACATTGAGTGGTATTAACTTGATGTCTCTGCTATCCACACGAGAAGTCAAACAGCAATGGTTGTCCCTGTAACACCAACAAATTACACAGTACGAGGCTGTGCAAGATTTGTACAGACATCAGCGTAATACTTTACTGTAAAGCAGTGACCGTAACAAAGTCCAACAATGGAATCAGGAAATATATGTGTGCGTGTGTGTGTGTGTGTGTGTGTGTGTTTGAATCTACTGTCTTATTGTAACGTGCTTTGCAGTTTTGTGCAGGTCACTTAATTGACCTGCACAAAACTGCTTTTTACACATTTTATAACCAAGTATTGTCATTCCGTTTGTGATTTTAACTTTTAGATGTATCCCTGAAGATGACCCCAACAGGGGCCGAAACATGTTGGAACATAATATTGTAATATAAAAACAGATTAACTATTAACAGTGCATTTGTTGGTATAGCTTGTACTTGACATGTGTGTGTGTGTTTGGATCTACTGTAATATTGTAACCTGCTCTGCAAATTTACGAATAAAGTGGCATCAACACAAGCACAAGGTACGCCTCCAACGTATGGATAAATTTATCTGTTAGTCACATCTCTTTATATCAGCATAAACGCAGAATAACTGGCAGAAGATAATGTCTTTAATCGCAAAATTTTTAAGAAGAGTTCCAATGAGACCAAACAAAACAGGAGAACAAAAATCTGTTAAATCAAAATGAATACATTTCAAACTTGTACACTAGGAGGATGTTTTGCAGTAACTTTTTTTTTGTACGTATTACTCTATTACTAATAGTCCGATCGGCATGACACTAGCTACCTTACACATTCACATACCCACACAAGTATGTGGGGAAAAAATTTGAATATTCAAAGACTGCTTTCTAGTAAGGGGAGATATATTTCCATGTGTGTTTTCGATTCAAAATTAAAGGCTGTCCAAGTAAGGTGCTAATTTGTAGTTCCCTTGTACATATAAATGTATGACAATGGCACATCGTAATTTGAGTTTTAATACGTGAGCCGAATTAATACTGCACTGAAAACACGTATCTATCTCGGTAGAATTGGCATCCTTTAGAAAATAACACGTACTTATTAACAAGAACATTTTTCGCCTTGTACAAAACTAGAAGGTTCAATGCCGTTTTCGTAAAAGCACGCCACTTACGTCTAACCTTCAGATGATCAACGCAGTCCACGCCACCATTATTTCTTTAGTATTATGTCTCATACCATACACCCAGCTGTACATAAATTTGTCGAATGGCCTCTTTTCTTCAGCTTTCTGACTGAAATGTACGTATTTATTGGCTCTGCCGTATGTGCTGTAACGCCGACTTATTTCGTCCTCGTAATTTGAATTACCACAGTAACATATGGTGCAGTTAAAACACAGGAGAGTCAAAACAGTACTGCTAGTTTCATAAAGTATAAATATCAACATGTCATCCTTCCTCCATCGACATTTTGATGACATCATACCTTATTTTGGCGTGGAAGCCCAAGCTGGGTCCGCACTCTCTGTATCACACATGTGTTCTCATTCCATTCGGGCTATAGATTAGTCATTGTAAGGTCTCCGAACCGTAAAAAAATAACACAGAGGCATATTGACAAGTAATTTTGCCCCAAGCAAGATTCGAACGTGCTGTCGTAACGCAGAAAGGCTGAATATCAGGTCACTGTGAACAGCTACATGACCCAGTTCCCCAGTCGCTGAACGTTACAACCAGCGCTGTACAAAAGGGCTCAGAAAGTAACAGATCAGATGAATGTGCAACAGTGAGGTTTCAGTTACATAATTGTTCCGTCACTTCCATGTAATGGCACAGTGTGAAATTCTACAAATATTTCGGGAACAAAACCTCTGTGACCATCTTACTATCTGCACCTCAGACAACAACATATCTCCCCTCCGACGTAACAACTCCAAATTTTAACGCTGTGACCAAACGTACGTACCGCCTGCCGCATTCCGTTTAGACTACACGCACAACTCCGGAGGTGCAGAAGTTGCCGCACTGTCACGGCGACGCCGCAATATTCACTGCATGAGCCCGCGAAACAGCAGCAAACGCCCTGTTCTTGCTGACCCTGTAGAGTGCTGCAGCAAACTGACGATTTGTGTCAAGAAGGCTTTTATGTAATTTAGGTAAAGGTAAATGAGCCTTGAAGCTACAGACTACGTAGCATCGGCCTGGCTTGGTTTATACGCCCAAAGGTAGCCACGGTGTTGTTTATATACGTATTTAAACAGATACTATGTAATATTAACACCGGCTCCACGAACTGTCACCTCACACACCCAGTATTGTGTTAATAATTGTCAACAATACTTTGTTAACAACAGCATTCGATCAGATTTCTGTTCACAAAGTGGGAACTGCGTGGGGCATCTAAATATATTCTTGCGAACGTATGCAGATACCCGCATTTGAAAGCTGCTTAATTTCCGGGGTGTTGCAGGCGCAAATCAATCAGCTTGGAGTAGAATTAATGTGATTTTTAGATTTTTTACCGAAGAGACTGGGGAATTAAAATCAAATTCTCGTTGACGTACTGTTAATACAATGCAGTCTACTACGATTTAACCAAAACGGATAAACAAATGGGATCAAGCAGCCTTACACAGCAAATAGCATACTGTAGATTGTAACGCCGGAGGCCTGAGACTACACGTAATCTTCGTCAATGTTGTTTCTGTATTCGTTTGTCAGTATTATGTGGGACGCCGTAACTGTGAATTCTCAGGCAGTAAGTTTTACCCGCAGAAACAAGGGCGATGCAGTGTCAAGTTATAGAGATACAAAGAGCATGTACGCTTGCATATATATATATATTCTTAACGACAACCATAAATTTATCTGAAAATTTCAAGTACCTCGGTGCAATACACATTTACCTGAATACACTTGAAAAATTCAAATACGTAGCTACACATCTTCCACTTCTTCCACACTAAGGTGAATAACATCTTGAAAATCAGGTCATGTCGGTCCAGTAAATACTTCAATTTCATTTGCTTGTGGGTTTGAGTAACTGTCCATTTGGGAGTGAACGTGTTTTGAGGGCTCCATATAAGAAGGACGCATCGTTTTTTTTTCAAATGAGTTAATGCCTGTCACTAGGAGCTTTCTTAGGTTGCACTGCGCAGCGTAGGAGACAGGTATAATGTTCCGAGCAGACAGTACGGTGCAAATGAGTAAACGAAAGAGGCGTATCAACCGTTCTGCTGTGTAAGTAAGAAACAGAGAGGGGAATGCGCCTAGTCTTGTACTGTGTCGTTGATACGCCTCTATGTTTTCATGACAATGACAGAGACGGCAAGGCCAGCAGTGTATTTCTTGCTGAAACTAAGTGCATGGCTATGTAATTCAAAATCGGAAATATTTCGTTTTGACATAATGTCAGTCTAGGTGAGCAATTTTAGTATGTTTTTATAGGCACCTCATTTTGGGAATTCGGCAGGCAGTGGTCCCTAGGGCAACTTCTTATGATTAATTTCTTCGTGTTATTTCAGCAAGACACAGAAGGAAGGAAAGAAAGAAAGAAAGAAAACAGTCAAATAAGTACGAACAGAACACACAAAAATATAAGGAATGGGTTCCAAGGTTACAAAAGGGCTACTGGAAAACCAAGAAGGCTTGGAAGCCGAAGGAAGGATGTCAAAACAGGAATCATAGAAGATAGAATAGTTGGATATAAATGCACGACTATGGCTGCATAGATAAATACATTTTTTAATTAACTGAAGCTCATTTATAATGGCCCAAGAGGGTCGAAACATGTAGCAGACTAATTATAGACAATTTGGGGGTTCGCCCTAAATAAAGTATGTTTGTTTGTTTTAATATTTGTGACTTAAAGAAGTATGTGATAATATGAAAATCTGTAAGATACTGTCATAGCTAACTTATATGCATACGAAAAAAAGTGTTACGAACTGCAGTTGCAAAATTCCAGCACTCAGAAAGTGTTAAACCTCTCCAGACAAAAGAACGAAACACCGAATTTCCCGACACTGATATAAAACCGATGCAGGACCACATACCTTCTCTTCCAGCGGCTCTAGCTAAACCATGTCGAAACTATACCATAAACTGTACCTGGAGGGAATTTTGAACAAGCAACGCGTATAACAGTTACACAGAGAAGTCTGTACGACCAAAACAACTAAGCCAGTCACTAAGACGTTGTGCAAGGAAACGTTAATTAAAAAGAAAATTGCAATTCACATTCCTCGCCAAGCAACAGTGCAGGTGCTACACTTCTGAACAAAAATCCACCAAAGAAAGGGCAACCAGGGAGGAGTAACAGCTTCACAGAAAGCGAAAACCAACGGCAGACACATTAAAGAAGGAAGATACTGACGATACCAAAAAACAAGATAGGCAACGTACGCATAACGTAACACTGTGGCGTGTCCGCGTAATGTTTGTACCTCCTGGGCTGTCCTAACAGTGCGGCACCACTTCACTCGGAGAAAGGGCTTTTATGGCGAGTTAATACCGCCGGCAACATTAAAACGTAGGTAGGTCTTCGTGCAAAGCGACCGATATTTTTGCCCGGTTTTCATCAAATCTGGATTTTCTCCACAAATTTCATGAAGTCCCTGTATCAAATTTCACGGAACTCTGTCCAACGGGCGCCGGACTGAGACAGGTGGACGGAAATACTGACGGACATGACAACAATATTATGCGTTTCCGCAACAACGCGATCGCGCCTAAAAACACAAAGATCTATGCAAATTTTAATGTTGATCAATCAATGTACTACTGTCCCTTTCTCTACGCTAAACCAATATTTTATACGAGGACATACGCAGAATGTAACTTCGAAACATATGATGTTCGAAACAAGAAAGATTACTGTTTTGTTTTTGATAAGGATGATTACCGTTTCCTTTGGGACGAGGCGCCGAAGTACGCGGGGGCGGGGGAAGGGAGGTGTTGAGCTAATGGCACTTGCTGCATACGAACGTTTGTAACTGCTGTACCTGACGCAGCAATGGATCTGAACTTACATGCAGACAGCTGTCCGGGCCAACTCTAAATTCTGCAGTAACACGAAAGTTACACAACATGCAAGTGAGCCTGCAGTACGATGCACACACCTGTACCCACCACGTGAATGACATAATGCAGTTACTCGACAAAACAGATGGGCGAAACATACCTAGTAACTTACTTAACATTCAGGGGCTTTAAGCGGAACTGGGATGCCAAACACCAGTCACGCCACGCACGGCTCCAATTTGGATTTGACGAATTTTCGGAACATTGAGTTTAAGAAAAGCAACACAGCGATGGACGTGATAATGTAAAACAAAGTCAAGCGCACAGGCTGGCAGTGAAAACAGGACAACAAAGGGAACAACAAACCTGATTTGCCTGAATTTCTAGCAGCATATGAAAAGCATCAGGCAACCAGCAGACTTAAATATGACAAACTGATGGAAATGTCTACAACTGAACTAATGCCTTCTTCACATTACAGTTACTACCAGAACCCACTTGTCATGTCAGACTTAAGTGATCCAACTCATGACGGCATCTCCTTACACGCAAAGCTTAATAAATTATTTCGGACTATAAAGGAAGCACATTAACTGTTCTGTCAACAAAAGCAGCTCCGTTCTCACATTTTTGGGTACTGTCGCTGCACATGAGCGCCATATGCCTCACTTTCCTGCAAAAATAACAGTTTTCTGCTATCAGTCTTATATTTAAATGTTAACCTTTTAAAGCCTAGCGGTAACTTTACATACCACCAGGTTTAACATTAAAAAATTCTACGTGGTGCCCACATTGCGTTTATGTGTTTTGTACGGATCTCAGAACAAACAACAACTTTTGCCTTATAAAACATTAAGAGACTGGTTTTTATAACCGAAGTGGAGAGTGTTTACAGCGCGGTACGCACTGAGTCCTTATATAAAACAGATATGCTTCGTCTTTAAAGGGTTAAGAGATTGGTTTTTATAACCGAAGTGGAGAGTGTTTACAGCGCGGTACGCACTGAGTCCTTATTTAAACAGACACGCTTCGTCTTTAAAGGGTTAATACAGTTGTAATGTTGATATTTCTTTCAACAAAGCAAAATGAACTTAACGTTCAACATCCCCGCCGGCGCATGTTCCAGTCTCACAAACAATCTGTCACAGCCCACTCTGTTGTATCTCTCTATTTGGAGATTTGTGCTACTAGTTTCGGTCTATTACTCATGTTTTTTAGACGAGCCCGATGATGGCTGTAACAGGCCGAAACTTGTAGCTCAAATCCCCAAATAAAGAGATATAAACACAGTTGTCTTGTGACTGATCTTTTGTAAGATTAAAGCAAAAGGAATTGCCACATACCCTACCGTACCAACGTAACAAAAAAGTGCACAATTAGTTGATAGCAGAAAACATAAAAAGTGTAATGAAATGGACTGACCCACAGGCCCTTCTGATATGAATCCGTGCTAATACTTTACTATTCCTTACCTCACAGTTTTATATACATCATGTATTCCATCCCAAGCACTGTAAGTGAAGCACGCACGAATATTTTGGTCCTCTGAAAGTATTTTACTTCTGACCCGCCCGTTAGATATTGGAAGTCAACAGATGCTGATGAAGTTACCTCAGCATCAATAAGGATTGGAATATTATAAAGTGCAGAACCACTTCTTTTAACGCGTCTGCTATTAAGCCGGTATAAATGAGATACTAATCCAATCTGCATATTATCCGCCAGAAAACCCCTATCCGTAACATTGTAGAAGCAAATATAAAGAAGGGAACAAATTCTAGAGCACTGACGTAAGTTTTATTTGTTAGGTCATGAAACGAACGCACTGCAAGGCCGCCACAATGTCCAGTCGCCCACCTGTTCACACGTTAGCCCACATTCTTCCTCAGCAAAATTACAGTTCACAATAAAGTATTTTATTTCTGATCTCCAATTATTACTTATTTTCACTGAACACCGGGGCGGTCGTTCTTTAATGTAGGGGGTTTACATTTTCATTTTGTATCTGACAGTTTATACTTTCATGTTCGACTGCCTTGCCGTTATGCCACTCGCACACCGAGTGTCTTCTGTGACACGTGTACTTCGTTCTTGCAGGCGCTTGTCTCTTTTGTCTTACTATCTGTATGCCTATTATTAATCTTTCCAGTTGAACTGTACGTTTTATTTTTCCGAAATATGACACTATATTAGTTTCGTTTCGTAGTCCTTCCCTCTTCTACCTACTCACAGTAGGTGTCGAGGTTGTTTATTTTCACTTGATTACACTCAGACACACACCACAGTCGGTAGGACTCCTCTGGACGAGGGATCGGCCCGTCGCAGAGACCTCTACCTGACAACACAAACACTGTACAAGACAAACATCCGTGCCCCCGGTGGGATTCGAACCCACAATCCTAGCAAGCGCTCGGCCGCAGACCTACGCCTTAGACCGCGCGGCTACTGGGATCGGCTCTATTATTTCTGAAATATATGTTTTAGAGCCTTTGTTACTTCACAATTAGCAATCGCTCTTTCTATGCTTGTTATTTTATTTGTGTCCCGTTTTACTACTATACATTAGCCTACACTGCTTGACTGCGGCTGAATGGGCTATATGGTCATTAAGGTGTCGCTCCTGTCCTACTGCCTGTTTTGTGTGTTGCTATTCAGTATAGCTTTAAGGGTAATGAAGTGGTGGATACGGGGCAGTCAGCAGTGGAGAGCGGAATCTGTTTTAGAACGAACGCATTAGATTAGTTTTCTTGTTGTACTGACCGTATAGTACTTAGAAAATTGTACCCTTTACATCTAAAAACACCTCCTGTACACGCATATGCGCTTTACCATTTTTTACAAATGGCATTTTGTATCGTTTCCATAAACGAACACCTTCATCCTGTATACAGCATCTTCATAGCGTGATATGTATTTCCGCATGCGTGTTCTTCCTATAAAATCTGCTGGAGGGTATTTTATTCCACACATTGACCTTATCACTTTCATGTCTCTCGGTATCTTATTTTCATAACTCTTCATGTCTCTACGATATACACGTAAGGCCGGTCACTACATTTTAAAAGACAGACGTTATTACACATACACGGGTCTTCTTTGCTAGATAAACTTTATGTTTTTGATAGGGCCCTTTTAGAGTTTCTTGCTGTTTTGAGAGGCAAAAGATGTTCGACTTTGTCCAACTGAATAGTTTTATTATGCACATAGTTTCCATCCCTGCTGATATGAACTCAAATAACGCGATTACTCATCATCATCATTTCTTCTTCCTTTCTTCTTCCTTTCCTCCGGCTCCTCCGAATACAACCTGCATTATTACGTCCAGTTTCTTTCCTCGGCTGTGATATTTTCATCGTTTAACTTCCTATTATCCAAAATCTATTTTGTCTGATGTAACATTTCCTTGGTTGTATCATTTTGTTCTACAATTTTATCATTTATCACTTGGAATACGTCGCGCTTAATAGCGAGCACCTACGTCAATTTATGTACTTGTGGACGACACGAATATCTATATACGCTGCGGTCGGTAATATGCGGTTTTCTTCAGAGGCTATGTTAAACTCCAAGATACTTTTGTTCCCAGTGATCGTTAAAAGTCTATAAAATTTAATGCTTCTTCCTCTGACAGTAGTGAGAAGTTTAGCTCTGGACGTATTCTGTTTAAGTCCGCAATGATATTGTTTATATCTGGCTTTATTCGCTTGTATATTATTACACTGTCGTTACGTATTACACCGTAAACTATAATATCGCAATTTTGGTAATTGCTGAGTAGGGCCCACTGTTAGCATTTTGCTGCACTCTGTCTCTAAACGTGTATCAGGACAATGATGATGCTGGCGCTCGGAAAGCTACACTGTTTATAACATTTATCTCTGCAACAAATGGCCCACAACTAAGAGAATTTAACTATAATTCATTGAATTTCTTGTTCACAATGCTACCTCTTGTTCAGTATCTCACGTCGTTACGCAAGGTTGTGTGTACGTCAGCAAAGTAGAATTTTTTTTGTGTTCACCAGTATTTATGTACGTTGCTTACTGTGTGAGCTGCAGGCAATTGTTTGTGTTAAATTCATTAAGTGTTATTAATTCTTAAACAAAATAAACTAACATATTTCTCAAACTGTAACTTGGAGTGAGTCATAAATTTACTGTATATTTATCGGTTTGTTCAATTTATAAATTTTAATTTGCGCATGCGCTGTAGAGTACTGAGACTTCAATTTACACTTTCAAAATTTTCTCTTTCTGTTATTCTACTATACTGACTCGTGGCTTCTCCTGGCTTTCATTGAATTTGTAATGTTCTATTTCTGTAGTTTTCTGATTTCGTTACTAAACAGGAACGCTTATGTTTCTCTGTGCAGTCTTCTTCAATTAGAATTACTGCACAGTTCCCCCTATCTGCTGCTACAGTATTAACCTTTTAAAGCGTAGCGGTAACTTTACGTACCACCAAGTTTAACTTTGATCAATCCTCCAGGGTGCTCACATTGCCTTTATGTGTTTTGTACTTACCTGGGAACAATCTGCAACTTTTACCTTACACGTCATCAAATCATCGGTTTTTTAAACCGAGGTGGAGCGTGTTTACTGTGCGGTACGCACTGAGTCTTTATATTAGATAGAATGCGTTTCGTCTTTAAAGGGTTAATTTGACCTCCACATACTTTAATTATACACTATCAGTTACTTTCTTTTCATTATGGATTATTCTAATTTTTGTTTCGATAGCCATGTTTGTTATTAATTTCTTCATATTTTGTGAGACTTGCTATTTGAGTGGGTTTGGTCTTTTAAATGTTCGTCACCAACATCTCTTTCTGTGTAGAGTGCTAAATGATCTATGCAATTTACTTTACATTAAAGCTATTCTCAGACGGAATGTACCCCGTAACATAATACACTCTAAAACTGCTATATAAAACACTTTCATTTGGGGTAGGTATAATTAACGAGAAAAAAGCAGATGCAATTTATGCCTCACCAAAAAGTAAAATTTGTACTGTTGATTAACTCTGTAAATAACAGGGACGATGACTGTGCAGCATGTAATCTTTACAGCTGACTGATTAGCTCTGTCAGCAATTTATAATAAAAATGAAAATGAGGGACACAGAACGGCAAAGCACATTACAAACATCTACACATTTCAAATTGAAGTACTTCGCTCTATTTTTCAACTGAATTTTCTGACAGTGTCGCTTACTTTTAATCAATAAAGTCACAAGTGGAACACGTGACATTCGCTGCTTCCGAACAGCCAGTATTAGTGAAACTGTGGCTGTTCGGCTGTCAGCAACTGCGACTCCACAACTTGAGGTACTATTTTCTTCAAAGACGCGATCTGTTATTGAGACTATAGAGCGTCGGGGATAGAATATGGAATGAATATGAAATGTTGGTGGAATGATACTGACAGGAAAAGGCCGAAGGACTGGCCCAGTACCAATCTGTCCACAATAAATCCCATATGAAGTGACAAGGAATGGAATCAGCCCCTGCTCTGTGAGAGAGCGCCAACTAACCGCTTTGTCCAAGACGCGACCTTCTGATATACGAGATTTTATGTAGGCAAAATGAATATATTCATGATTTACATTCAATTAGAACTCCGCTGAGTATTTTAGGCCACCACGCGCAACATACGTTCATTCAGAAACGGTTACAGAGTTTTGGAGTGTTTGTGCAGTGATTTAATTTCAGAATGGTCTCTAATTTGTAATACTACGTCCTAAACAAAACTACAGAGACTTTGGTCTAACCAGATTATCATGAATGAGAGGAAAGAGAAAAAGACGCATGCAGTTAAACACCCTAAGGGGTGAACTGTTTACTACGCAGGGGAGGGAATTACACTAAGAGACTGTTCCACTTGGAACAAGGCAGAACAAATCTAACTTCCAACTCGCCACTGTAAGACAAGAAGAACCTACTGTTAGCACTTGTTTCCTACCGTTCTGTGGTCTGCAAAAGTCATTCCCAGAGTACGGGGGACGCCATGAACAAACAGTGCGCTAACACAAGCTCTAAGCTTGCTGCAATTCCGAACTGTTGGTTTCCTCACTTCAGTTTTGGAGTAATCTTGTATGAAGCTAAAAGGGGAAAGACATATGATGCATAGAACATGACACTAATTTAATTTGACAGCGGGATTTCATATCACACGTACACAGATCTTCAGCAGTCGGGAAATCCTGCATGCCTTTGCTCAAACTCTGGCTACACAGATGCCTGTAGGTGCAAAACGTTGCGCCAGTGAATAGAATGCTTGTATAAGTAGGAAGTATAAAGAAATTTGTCGGTAGTTTTCGCGCAGCGCTCACAGAAGTGTGCTGACAGAGAATGACAGGATGTGGTATGAGTGGATGGTAATGAAAAATACACTGAAGACACCCATCTGTATCAACTTCCAACAATTCGAAGGAAACAGATTAACAAAAGTAAAACTTTCCAAGAATAACGATGCTTTTAAATGAAATACATCATGGAATACACCTATACAGTCTATAAATACTAACAGCGAAGAACTGTGGAAATGGAACGCTATCACAACTGTGTGAGTTTGTAGTGAGGACGACATCAACGGTTTGTAATTTAGTCTGTTGTGAATCACTAGTCCTCGAATCTGAGCTAAAGATGCACTGTTAATACACGCACGCATACAGACTACCGTCATGTACGTAAATTGGAAGAAGGCGTATAACGTTGAGCCGACCGCAGCGCGTTCAATAAGCCAAAGTAATCTGATTGCTGACGCATACACAGAAGGTTCATGACGGCGAGAGACTTGACAAAGGGTAGAACATTTCTGACTTTCAAGTGGGTGTAGATGCTCCCCTCTCTAATGTTTCTGCTATTTAACAAACAGTTACGAATTTAATGTTTGAAAGAAAGAACTTTTCTAACCCTTACCAAATTAATCATATGTCAAACGGTAAGCATGAGCAAGGATATAAACAGTGTCCTGTTTTACAAAGATACCAATAAAGGACGTCCAACAGTGAACAGTGCGACTGGTATGATACTGGAAAAAGAACGTCATGAATAAACAGTACTAGCGGCTAGTACGCAATATCATTAATCGAGGGTAGCCTATAGGCCTAACCTTAGAGTTACAAACATTTGTTCCCTCTGTGCTAACCTATACAGTCGAACTCGGTTATAACATCATGAAAGGCAATGATTATTTCGTGTCGTTGTAAACGAGTGTCGTTATAGCCGAGGAGTATAATGTTATGGATAACAATGATGAATCAATCCGTACCACAGAATATCTAACCCTACAGGCGAGGTGTTGTATAAACCGACGTCGTTATAACCGGGTTCCACTGTACATTCACTGTAAAGGTTGAAGCTTACAGATATGTTTACGCATTTCAGAAAATAAACCGGGAAATCGAAGCCGAAATGCTGCGACAGTCCATTCTTACCGTATAATAGTTTTCTGTGGTGATGGGTTTATGGACTTTATCCATCGTCCGAAGAGTAAAATATTAAAAATATTAAAAATTAAAATTAAAATCACAACGTTTCGGAAGCTGGCTCTGCTTCCGTCCTCAGGTGAATGGAGGGGGAGAAGAGAATTCATCTGAGGACGAAAGCAGAGCCAGCTTCCAAAACGCTGTGACTTTAATTTTAATTTTTAATATTTTTAATATTTTACTCTTAGAACGATGGATAAAGTCCACAAACCCACCACCACACAATATTATACACCATCGTCAAAACCTTTTAGAATTTACGTATAATAATTGTTTTATTAATTCAGTCACGATATGCAACACAGAACGCCCCACCACTAATTTGCAGTAAAATCAGAAGAGGCATATATGCGGGTAGTACCTTGTACTGGAGACGGTAACTAACAAGGCAGGGATTCCAGCAGTCTATTAGAGGTAAGTTCCTTCGCATAAAAAATCCACATTCCTTTAACAGACAAACTCGTACACTTCACCGTGATACTCGAGTGCCTCTCTCTCTTTCTGTCAACACTGGACTCAAACACCATCTCCGGCCCCATGCCGCCGGCAATGCAATTATTGCTCCGCAGCTAGAGTGTCTGTGGATGAAGCGAAAAAAATGAGAAAGAAACATGACGGAGGTCCAGGACAAGAAGAAGAAGGCTCTAGTAACACGACACTCTTATTGTACCCTCATACCGTCCTTTAAGTCAAGAGTCCCAACAAAAGGACTGATTCTATAAAGTAGTATGTTCTCCAATGTAGTTTTTTTTATAAAGTTAAGAGGAGGACAGTTTTACTAGACTCAAGACATCAAGAGGTATGTCTTGCACTTGAGTAAGTGGAGCGAACTAGCCTGTCATCCTAATGGAATCGCAGACTGTTTGGAGGATCCAGTACGTGTAGTGTTAAAATGAATGGAGTCTGTAAATGACGCTGCGATGCACTCAGATACTGCATAGCTTTCCTGTGAACGAGTTCACAACACTGAAGCCAATCACCGACATAAAAATGTTTTTTTCTTAACTTTCGCAAGCTACCAAAGAATTAACCTATCAAAAGCGTACATCGAATATGCCAAGTTGTATCAGAAGCTGCAGAATAGGGTACTATAACATTACTAGAAACACTGTCAAATTGAACGGCAAGTAGGCGGAGGAACGTTCGCGTCTGGCATGTGTGATAGCTGTATTAACAAACCGTATTTATATACCGTCAAACACAACCTTCTTCAGGGAGAAGATACTGGTACTCGTGCTACGAAAACGATTACGCCTGGAGACTCGAGAGCAAAGCCTCACACACCAGAAAATTTGAATCTTCAAAAATACAGGTGTCAGAACTTCAACTATCGTACAAAGCTGCTGTATTTATTAACCTTTTAAAGCCTAGCGTTAACTTTACATATGACCAGGTTTAACATTAAAAAATTCTACGTGGTGCCCATATTGCGTTTATGTGTTTTGTACGGATCTCAGAACAAACAGCAACTTTTGCCTTATAAAACATTAAGAGACTGGTTTTTATAACCGAAGTGGAGAGTGTTTACAGCGCGGTACGCACTGAGTCCTTATATAAAGCAGATACGCTTCGTCTTTAAAGGGTTAATATTGCATTAAGATATGTTTATAATAAACAAGCTCTCGATATGTGTTTATGCACATGTATTTATGTGCATTCGTTAGTATATGTGGAGAAAAAAGCAACAGAAAGAATTATTCTATATTGCCGGCACACCTTTGTGTTAGGCAATGAAATTCCAGCTTAATAAGAGGAGTTCTTTTTCTGTAGGCACAGAAATGTTTATTGTAGTATGAAGATGATGAAGAAAGGAAAACGCGAACTCCAATATTCAACGAAAAAGAACTACAGCCACAACACATAAAATTCAGCGTCATACGCAATTCCTGCGTTCTTAAAATGGAGACCCACTACACATGTCGAAACAGGTCGTAATTTTTACGTAAATATTTAAAGTACAATAAATACTCTTCTGCAGACAGAAGCGAACTATTATTTTTCATGCGGAACTTTAGAAAAAAATTACTGTAACACCCTTCTTAAAGGCGGTAAAGAAACAACTGCATACAATACAGTTCAACTTTTTTCAAATAATCAGCGTAATTATATATAATCCAATGTTAACGAATGTACTGCGCCCAACCAGTACGTGTGCATTTATCTATGTGTATCAATACATGTGCTATTACAAAGACTACGTGTTCACGCAAGACGCTCTAATTATCCGTCCCTAAAGAAACAGTTAAGAGTTTGCAATTGACAGGTCCTTGATTAGACGTCTACCAGGAGACAAACTATCTGACTGATCACGCGTTGTTCTCGTGAAAACAAATTGATAGCAGAGTGCTTCGGGCAACTGCCGCTTACCCTCAAATCACTCAAGGACTCTAATTTATAATCGTTCGAAAAATTTCTCATCTGACACTCAACCAAATCTGTAGAACAGATAGTGTCTTTCAGGAAGACAATCAACCAAATCTGTAGAACAGAGAGTGTCTTTCAGAAAGATAAAGAATCAGAAGTTTTGTTTCGTTTCGTAGTCCTTCCCTCTTCTACCTACTCACAGTAGGTGTCGAGGTTGTTTATTTTCACTTGATCACACTCAAACACACACCACAGTCGGTATCACTCCTCTGGACGAGGGATCGGCCTGTCGCAGAGACCTCTACCTGACAACACAAACACTGTACAAGAGACAAACATCCATGCCCGCGGTGGGATTCGAAACCACGATTCCAGCAAGCGCTCGGCCGCAGACCTACGCCTTAGACCGCGCGGCTACTGGGACCGGCCAGAAGCTTTGTACCTGCTTTTAAAGAACGGTCTATGACAATTAACATTCACGCTAATTACTGACATGACTTTTCTTCCATTTTCAGTAACAGAAATTTTAACTGTTCTGAAGAGAAAAATATTCTCTTGCACACAACCAGAAGTTTTTTTCTCTACAGGATCCCTCATTACACTTCTTCGCAAACCTGTGGGTGACAAATCAGAAGCCCGAAATTTATCCAGAGCGGCTAATCCAGAACACGTATTACCAGTCACTCTACACAGCAGGTTTGCTCTGCAACGTGATATGTCGCTTTGCTGCCTCCGACAGCTTCTCACATCCCCATTTCCTTGGACAGAGAGGAGATGAAACTCGAACCTGACATGGAAACAAGAAAATGCTGGCATTGCTTTCTTAGAAATTTTCACACTTCTTCAAACTCGTTCGGGGTTGTTCGGTGAAATTGGAGCAGATTGCTATAAATATCATTTTTAGTGGTCTAGATGGGGACGCCCACTCTTCGTGTAAAATTTTATAGACACAGACGTCGGTCCGTAGGTACAATCATATTCCTTATCAGTACCTTCCGGTAAATGGGACTTACTTAAACTCATATGGACCGTAAAGACTAAAATCATTCTGCAATATGTTCAGTAACTATTTCTACCTGACAGAAAACAGAATGTCTCCATTACAAGAGCAATCATGTAATGCTGTATACCGAAAAAATTCCTGTTGATTCTGAGATCCACAAGAAACACACATTCTGTGGAAAATAGGACAGTGTTTCTGCATGTCAAACCTGGTGGTACATACAGTAAAGTGGACACTACTGTACGAAATGCCTTACAATTATTTTTCCCTCGTTACACACAATAAGAATCGCGCACCCTTCTACATGAGTTCTTTAATCAAGCGACTACAGATTGCTAAAATTATCCACTAACTTCCCTTTTCATTTTCCATCGTACGCCAATTAACTCTTTCTTAAATATGACCTTCGTCGTATAATTTCCGGTCCTCGTTTTCTGCTGTACCCACAACATGCTTTCACGTCATTCCCGATAGATATATATAATATGTGTGTGTGTGTGTGTGTGTGTGTGTGTGTGTGTGTGTGTGTGTGTGTGTGTATATATATATACTACGTACGTTATTATTAGATGCGACGAATGGAGTGCGTTTACAAGAATAACACTAAAAGGACACACACACACACACACACATACACACACACACGTACGTACTATATATACAGCTATCTTCTGTGTGTTATTCTTGTAAATGCACTCCATTCGTCGCATCTAATAACAACGAATTACTTGTCACTAATCATTTTAAAGTACGTAAATCTATAATTATTACAAAAAGACTACTTAAATCAAGTCATCGCAAGGCCTGAACCTTCCACGGTGCTGGTTACCAAGGATCCAAGAAAAAAAAAAGTTTTTTTAATACCGTTACTGTCCTCCGGCCTCTCATCAGCATTAT
Organism: Coptotermes formosanus; assembly: GCA_013340265.1. NCBI lineage: Eukaryota > Metazoa > Arthropoda > Insecta > Blattodea > Rhinotermitidae > Coptotermes > Coptotermes formosanus. The sequence goes on from BLKM01000816.1 coordinate 237,736, forward strand.
AATAAAATATTTATCTTTCCATTCACTTTCTTCGTCATTACCAAAAACAATTACCTACTATAATTTTTATCACATGCTGTTGGTGCTGCCCCTCCGGCTATTTGCGTACGAAATTACAAAAAGGTAAAAAGTAAAGTTGTCCCTGTCGACGCCATGAAAGCATGGGGGGGGGGGTAGTAGATGTATGGCTCCATACATTCGTAACCTCGTCATTAGATGGAGGTAAGTTGTCAAATTTACACTCCGGTCGCTTTATCCTCGAAGAAAACCGGTACCCACTCAATAGCAGGCTATATGGGCGCCACAGCGAGTCAGGACTGTTTAACCCTTTAAAGACGAAGCGTATCTGTTTTACATAAGAACTCAGTGCGTACCGCGCTGTAAACACTCTCCACTTCGGTTATAAGAACCAATCTCTTAATGTTTTATAAGGCAAAAGTTGCTGTTTGTTCTGAGATCCGTACTAAACACATAAACGCAATGTGGGCACCACGTAGAATTTTTAATGTTAAACCTGGTGGTACGTAAAGTTACCGCTAGGCTTTAAAAGGTTAAGAGAAGAGAAAATTCCGTGGGTTCTGTTTGGGCTCAAACTCGGGCAGTGTAGCCCGTACGCAGTCGCTATACTGACTACGCCACCCGTGCTCCACATGTGAACCTCCGCTCTAATAAAACATTAAATCTGGCATTCATCTCAATCACCGTGGCTCTATGTCACACAAGTATCGTTCAATTGGACAATACCGGCACACGACTGGTAGAATATTTTCTTGTAGCCATTCGTATAGTCTGGAACTATCCCACTCTACTTGCTGTCCACTAGAGTCACAAAGTTGTCATACCTGCTGTTGTACAGTGATGCGCATAAATAACTTCACACAGTGTAGCAACATAGTACCTTACGTTAATTGACCAGTTTTCCTCAGGCACGTCTCTATAAAATTCTAGAACAATGCCATACAGCTAAAAAGGTAAAAAAAATTAGAAACATATATTAGGGCTATCTAAATTTCATAACGTTATAGAGGTGTGTATTTCTCATTATTCCTAAGACAGCCAAATTCCACGGCAAAAAATTTATTCACGTTTCAGCGAGAAGAATTACATTTCGCTTTGTGACAAATGACAGTTTCAGATGTAAAGTTGATGCGCTGAAGAAGGGATATGGGCGAAGGCGGGGCCGGGGGGGGGGGGGGTTGGGTGAGCTCACGTAACAAGGAGACAGATAGCAAAGGAAGGATTTAGTGGTTCCACACATTCCCTCTCCCCTTAAAGCTTTCTCTTCTCTAAAATCCGTGAAGACTATTATTTTCTCTGTTTTATAACGCAGGTTCTTGTAGCCAGCTTCCTTCTATTCTGCACAAACGAATCGAATCTCAGTCACAAGTCCGTAACTGAACTGACGCGCCCACCCTTCTGTTCCTCACATATCTCTAGACGCGACACGTTTTATCTAGAATAAACCATGCTTTAGTTTCCACAGTAATTTACATCTAAAACCCAGACAAACATCTTGCTTGAAGTTGAGAAACTTCACAACTCCACACTAAAAGGAAAGGGGTAACGAGACAGCAAACACAAAATGCTGTAGGCACTCCATGATTTAAGGTATAGATCCATGCGCGGTCTATCAGCAGCTGTTGATACATAATGCTGTTTGTACATCTGCTTGGACCTCGTTTAGATTTACAAAGAATTACTAACATTCCTTAAGAATTAATTTAAAAAGACTATAATTAGCAGATTCGTTTCATAGCCCTTCCCTCTTCTACCTACTCACAGCAGGTGTCGAGGTTGTTTATTTTCACTTGATCACACTCAGACATACATCACAGTCGGTAGGACTCCTCTGGACGAGGGATCGGCCCGTCGCAGAGACCTCTACCTGACAACACACACCCGGTACAAGGGACAAACATCCATGCCCCCGGTGGGATTCGAACCCACGATCTCAGCACGCGCTCGGACGCAGACCTACGCCTTAGACCGCGCGGCCACCGGGATCAGCCAATTAGTAGATAAGAGGGCTATTTATGAGAAATAATGATCTCAGTGAAGAAACATTAAAGACTATAGACATAAGGAATGTGATGCCGTGAAACTTGGTAGATAAGTTTCAACTCCTCAGAAGAACACAGCCTACAATCTGAAGATGTAAACAGTTGGCTACTCTGGCACTCGCCTGCCAAAATGCAAGACGTCACACCGTAGAAAGAAGTTCCAAATATCATTACTTCACGCAGCCACAACATTTTCACTTAACAAAGGCCGCCCGACTTCCTTAGGATACGAGCCATTCCGTTAGGCCAGCAACAGCGGCAGCCATAGCACCTGAAGCTTGGGATGGCTGTCCGTTGATGTCATATTTACACCACCAATGGTACGCACTACAAAGCAATATGACACAATACAGAATATAAGTTGAAGAAAAAAATAAGGTAAAGGTAAAGGTCTCCCCATAACATGCCATGCAGGACGACGCCACACCCCGCCCACTTTACCCCCGGTAAACAGCCCAAGTGCCCATTGTGCAGGAGGTATGGTAGGCCCCAGGGCCGGTCTGGACGGGTGTGGAGAAAATCCCTTGCTTCACCGGGGTTCGAACACCGGACCATCCAGCCCGCAGCGCATCTCTATACCGACTATTCTACCCCGGCCCGCAAACAATACAAAAAGTAACAATACATTTATATAGGTACAAGAATTCTTGTTATATTTTACAAAATCTGAAAGACACAAAAAGAAAAGCCTCTAACGCAACGACGAAGTCAATATGGGTTGATCAGCCCGGTCTCCCTCTCCGCTTCCACTATCTAGTAACGCCGCTTTTTTACCTTCGGATTCGAATGCTGTTGCGGGAGCCGTAATGCTAAATAACAGGGGCCAAGCCAAGAACTCTGCACTGTTATTTTGTGTTTCAAATACAGCTGGAAAAAATGCATCAGCAGCTTGTTTTTGCCCTCTCGGATCATCTACAACTAAGGACTTCGCCTACGGTTTAATAGCACACAGCTTTGACTCAAGAAAAGTAAATTATTCACCTACGTTAATTTAAAAAAAATATTTTCTTTCTTTAGAAAACACGGGATGCGCAAATCAATGGACGCATCTCAAGTTGCATCTTAACAATGCCTCTTTATGAAGGAACAGAATTCATACAGTTTCCCACTGGATTTATATTCGTTGAGCCTTCAAAATATTCTAGACTGGACCCTTTCGGATGTTTGCTGGCAATAATTTCCGCAGAAGAACGCAATGTCGCTGCCCGGCCCTATTACAGCCACCTTGCTGCATAATACTCGGATCTCGGACTCTGGTGTCGGATATGGGATGGCGCTGCAATATTATGGTGACGCCTGCTGCCGGGAATGAAGATGCATACCCACGGAGACACCTGCCGGTTGGAACCAATAACTAACTGTGCGCCATCAGTCACAACTGACAGCCCTTACCAGTGGCAATCAGTCATCGAATTTGCTTACTTCAACGCCACACTCACATACGTAGCCATGTCGTCTGTGAACAACACGTGCCGCTCAGAAATTTTACGACGTAAGCTTTGGTATAATTTGGTTGTTTGGGCCAAAACATCCAATTTCCTTTAAATTTATTTCATTTTGAACACTGAACACACACTCTAAATATCATATTGTATTTGATGACTACATAAATTAAAGCTAAGCTTCATAGTTGGAACTTTACACGTTAGATGCTGAAAGAATGTCGAGAAAATTACGATGTCTGAAGGTCAGAGTGCTGTATTATGTACTTGTGGTTACCACTACTACTGGTGGTAACAGCAGTACTGCTAACAAGTACAGTGAGTTACTTGTCACCTGAATACGACGCCGTTTTAACCCTTTAAAGACGAAGCGTGTCTGTTTTATATAAGAACTCAATGCGTACCGCGCTGTAAACACTCTCCACTTCGGTTATAAAAACCAATCTCTTAATGTTTTATAAGACAAAAGTTTCTGTTTGTTCTGAGATCCGTACAAAACACATAAACGCAATGTGGGCACCACGTAGAATTTTTTAATGTTAAACCGGGTCGTATGTAAAGTTACCGCTAGGCTTTAAAGGGTTAAGATACTCATAAACAAGACGGCCTCCAGATATGACACTGCGAATGTACTGAATAAGGAGACGCTAACAGCTGACGCGGTAACTCAGCGTAGGAATAACAAGACAGGCAATTTACGTTGGGGGATCAAGAATCCTAGTTAGACTGTAAGAACCCTCTGTGTTTGCTGAAGCATTTCGGGAAGAACGTGGTGTTGGGAAACTCGTATTGAATAAACCAATAGAAGCACAGGATCTTTGGCCAGCAGTCGATACGGTAACCACGCAAAGTAATTCTGGTTCGTAGCAAGGCAGACTTACGAGCTGCAGGGATGCTTGCCAACTGCTGTCTCGCGCTCTGACATTCCAGCGAACTTACCTTCACGAGTTAGTTATTCTATATCCCAGTAACTTAGCGGTCTGTGTCCCCAACAACAACAACAACAACAATAATAATAATAATAATAATAGTAATACTTAACCTGCACCCAAACACATATATACAAATGCAAAAAGTGGTACTTCTTGGCACATGTTCAATTGTAAGAAATTTCCTAAATTACGCATAAGACCACCGAGCCTAATCCTGTTTATGATACATCCCAGGATAGGTGAATATTTCCCAGCTGAAGCTGAGCAGTGAGAAATTCGGATAATAATAATAATAATAATAATAATAATAATAATAGTTGGACATCCCTGTTTGATCACATCACTAAGGATCAAATTTGTCTCTTAACTGAATGTGCCACCCACTTTACACCCTCTCAAGGGCCTAACCCAGAGCTCGCCAGTTCATCTGCAACGTCCAAAAGTGCCGCGTCCACTCCAACAGGAACGTCTGGCCAGGAGCCAGGACGTGCGTCATGAGTGGAGACATGCAGCGCCAGAGTAAGGGAAAAGACGTCACAAGGCCTGACATGTATCATGTAAGACACACAACCTTACACTTTTTTCGACCTTTAGAACGGATCGAAGCACTTCCACTTACGTGATTGATTCTTCTGTAATTTCAAGTTCCGCTTCAGATAACTTCACGTGTCGTATGACAGACAACAGTACCTGCAACCTCACGCCGATACATTCCCCCACGCGCTAATACACATACATGTACAAAGGCTGAGGCAACATATAAAACATACCTATACTACAGACAAACATATAATAAACATGCAAGATTTCAGGCGTCCGCCGCGGTTCTTCTAGGATGTTACGTGTTTAGGTTCGCGGCTGGTTACCGGCGTTTTGGAACAACTTATCGGTCCCACCCTTCAAGGGTCAAGCAGTATAAGAACGTGTGACCGATACGCTGTCCCAAAATGTTGGTAACCAGCTGCCAGACTACACAGCTGACATCCCAGAAGAACGGTAACACCACGAAGAACAGTCCTGCTTAGGTAGCCCACAGTCGCCCTAGTAGCCACGAAATACCCTGTATTTTAAGGAACTCGGAAGTTTCCTCTGACTTCCTAGTTTCAAATATTTTCCTCAGAACCTTGTTCTTTTTATTTATTTATTTATTTATTTATTTGAGATCTGCGCTCTTCTGGGGTGTTACGCAGTGTCGAATGGTAATCCTTTTCTTCTTCGACTTCTTGACCACTGAAGACGGGACCGACACACTATCCCGAAACGTCGGTAAAGGACTACCATTCCACGCTGCGTCATAAACCAAAAGAGCGCAGATGTCATCAATATCGCGGTGGAAGCCTGAAAACACGGATATTTATTTATTTATTTATTTATTTATTTAGTGTCTATTTCGTAGCAGACTCTCACATCTGTTGCATTTAACCCCATCCCACCACGACACACAATATCGTGTATTGTGATGGTACAGCACTCAGCGAAACTCCGTGCCCAGTACACTGTTCCTAATGAATACGTTTAAGATCCCAACATTTATGTTCACACCTCGACTTAGTGCATACGAAATGAACATGCTACCAGAGGAAGTAAATCTTTCCTTTGGATTGCACGTACTATGGTACGTCCCGTTGCACGCTAGGAACAAGCTCCCGCCTTCATGCATATGCATGTATGTGAGTGAATATACACACAAACAGACTGGTGTATACCAAAACCCATCTTCGCTCTGTCTTGTTTCGGACGAAAACCACAAACCAACCGTCCAAACCCCAACCTCACACTTTAGTTATATGGTACACCCATCTGATGACATCCAGTATAGGCCTGCTTGTATAAAATTATACGAAATGGAGTATCAATGAATCTGCACATTAAAAATGGGCTGAATCTCAAGCATTTGTGTGTTCTACGGCAGTCGCAAATGGGGACACAAATTAAACTTTTAAAGACGAAGCGTATCTGTTTTATATAAGGACTGAGTGCGTATCGCGCTGTAAACACTCTCCACTTCGGTTATAAAAACCAGTCTCTTAATGTGTTATACGGCAAAAGTTGCTGTTTGTTCTGAGATCCGTACAAAACACATAAACGCAATGTGGACACCACGTAGAATTTTTTAATGTTAAACCTTGTGGTATGTAAAGTTACCGCTAGGCTTTAAAAGGTTAAACACACAAGCAACTAGAAACTACCAAAGACGAGATCCACAGATTAAATCGTAATTTAAAATACAGTCAGAATGTGCTTATGTGTTCAACCTCATTCCCATACCAGAGGAACAAATGTGAACAGCACCCACATGCAAAAGTGTAGGTCGTTTAACTGCAGAAAAATGGTAAAAAGTATATTGCTATAGGAAGCAGAACACCGTCATAGAGGCTAGATGGATAATTTTCAGCAATATAAATATATCTAACAAATATCCTTTCAAAATTTATCCGAGGGAAGCAAGGTTTCCCGATTTCTGGTGGTGCACTCAACATGTCCAATAAAAGGAATAACACTTTCATCACCTACGGCGCGAATGATGGTAGAACTGCCAACAGTGAGCGTTGGATGAAGAGGATGGTGAAAATTAACCTTTTAAAGCCTAGCGGTAACTTTACGTACCACCAGGTTTAACATTAAAAAATTCTACGTGGTGGCCACATTGCGTTTATGTGTTTTGTACGGATCTCAGAACAAACAGCAACTTTTGCCTTATAAAACATTAAAGAGACTGGTTTTTATAACCGAAGTGGAGTGTGTTTACAGCGCGGTACGCACTGAGTCCTTATATAAAACAGATACTCTTCGTCTTTAAAGGGTTAAAGGGAAATGAAATATAGGTTAATTTAAATAGCCTCCGACAAATACAATTGTTCCTAACCTACGATTCAACTCTTCTGCAATGTTTCGCTGTGTCTACTGGTAAATATTCACATTTAGAAATACCGCTTGGCCACGAAGATGAAAACATTATTATGCTTTGAAACTTTGGTAACCGTCTACCAGTCGACGCAGCGTAATATCCGATAAGACCTGCATCTTAAGCAGCGCCGCTGTAAGAGCTTTATATACCGCAGTCTATAATTATATTAACGTAATTTAGTTACTAATTATAAGCAGAAATTAATTGGTCGGATATACGGCACATTACGTGACGGCAACAGTCTAGAACATAATTCTAGCAAGCAGGAAAAGAAGATGGATTTGTAACAGACTAAGTTTCTTCGTCTCATTTCCCTTTTCCGATTCTGCCCTAGAGTTGAGACTGTTCTGCAGTCTGTCTTGCGAAATCCAACTGGCACTGGCTGAATAACGGAAACGGGAACTTCCTGTATCGCTTTCTGTGACGCAAACACGAGGTGCGGCTGCTAGGAGAACGGCTAGTGACAACGTCAAAAAGAATACTCGTGTTTCGTCTGAGAATCACACTAATGCAGCTGTAAAACACACAAACCCTGTTACCTGCACACAAATTTGTTACCCCGAATACTGCAGGCGTATTGCAGATACTCTAACTTAGGCAATTTAATGCAACGTTGGCAGATCCGGAACGCCAAATACAATTTTTATAACCGCGAAGAAATTACAGTAAACATGTCAGCGACGGAAAGAAAACGGCTGTATGTTGACAGCTGCTTATGTCTGATTCCTACTGTACCAACAGAACCAAAAAAAAAGGTAAAGCAGTCCCATTACAGGCCTGGACAGGCCCTTAGGGTTCCAGGAGGTTGAGGCTCCCAGATTTCTAGACAATCGGCACATGAAGGTGGTAAGGTTGTCAGCCCTACGCACCGGCCGCGTTTACCCCCCAGGAAATATTCCTGGTACTCATTTCCGTTAGAGGCTGAGTCGACCCCAGGGCCATAGTGCGACCGACAGGATTATGTCAATGAAAAATTCCACTGACACCATCGGGAATCGAACCCGCGACCTGCCGGTTTGTAGCACAGTGCCTCAACCAACTGCGCCACCGCGGCCCCCACAGAACCAAATGCACATGGAATTATTTTGGATAAATCCATTCCTTGCTTTGCATTACGAACGTTCGGCAGCTGTTCAAATATTACGGTGGCACTGAAATTTGTTATCACAAGTGTCCCAATCAACATCTACGGAATACAGTGAGAAACACCATCCTTAATAATGGGGTAGAAGAAAGAGGCAGAAATTTAACGCGTAAATGCGAATACACTATGGGTTGCGGGATGTGGCAGTGAAATTTAAACCGCTGTTTAATCCTACATTTTGTTTCTATGATTAAGAGAAGACTAAACAGATAAGCAGATACAATACTTAATTGATCAGTAACAAATTTGACCCGGGTAATGGTGATTATTTGATTCGATGTCCTTCGAGCCGTGCCTTGACAGACAATATTCGACACGAAACACAGTTTTAGGAACGTAGTTTTCTTCTGATGATAGATTCTGACATCCTCTTTGTAAAAGTACATAAACCTACAGTCAGGGTGGACAGTCCACTGAGCATAGTAAGGTATCAGTCGTCCCTTTTGGGCTTCCCATATAGAAATGAAAATCCTCTTACCTCAAATCGCCTTTCTGTAAGGTCACTTCTTCAAACACGATCCGGATCCTTTCCTTTAACCTGAAAAAAGAAATTTTTTTTAAAAAAATGAAAATACAGTCCCCTTAGTTTCAAATGATCCATAACCGCGTGTTGAACAGTTAGATATGGTGACTAAAACCAATAAATATACACAAGTTTATGGAAATATAAACGTAGTAATACATCCTGCATGCTTCGGTCACTCATGTGGCTATCCTCAGGGATGTGCGTTAGTAAGAAGAATGGCCGAAATATGTAGTAAATATTACTGTATTTATAATATATTTTCATAAAGTTCTGTGCATTTATTTGTTTTAGTTACCATACCTAACAGTCCCCTCACTTTTTTTCAGTTTTGTAACAGTAAATTCTGAAAAAAATTCAATAGACACATCATTTTGGCAGGCCTATGTTAAATTTGAATTTTTCGTTAGGAAAACAGTTATGTAAGAATAACGTATCTACGACCAAGCACGTTATGTGTTTTCCTTATAGTCGGGTGTACCAAAAATATGGAAGTACAAAATTTGCACAAAAATTTAATGTTTCGAAAATTGGTAAGTCACCAATTCAGTCGCATACCGACCTAGGCATTCTCAGTCTCTAGACCAATTTCGTCGGGTCAGGTATCACAATATGTATGCCTTACGTCGGGTTTTGACAACACGAGATAACAGAAGATATTACAACACAAACTATGGAGACAGTAACCATCGCACTTGCCTCAGTCTCCTCACTATTCTCGTTCCATCTCTCTTTAGTTCCAACAAATTTTCATTTTCCGTTCTTGAGTGCTGTCAAAACACGACAAAATTATTTTACGTTCTTAGACAGAAGAAGGATGCAGAAATATTAGGAACGCAAGATCTGACGTGCGCACAACGGCGCTGAGGAAGACTCAAGTCGTTTGATTTGTTCCGTCATGCCGACGGCGTCATTTGTCACCAACGTTTCAGGGCAGCGTACTCCTTCCGTCTATATTTGAAATGGTTTGAAAATACTTAATACGTTCCGCTCTTCATACTCGAGTAAAAACGTCACATTCTGCGGCCAGACAGGAAGAGATTTCGTACCCTTGCTTTAGCAACATTCTGTAGCAAGCTCCTTTTTTTTACCCCACCGCAATAGGTTCATGAGGAGGAACGGGACGAGCCACAAGCCATGTGCGTGATTTAGAGAAACCCTTTTTCGGTATAAGAAATTCTTTGCGTGTTGATGTGGTGGGTCGGGAGATGGGGTGGAACTGGAATAACGCTGCCATATTTTGCACTAGACAGCTGCAGGGCGTGACGTAACTGCATCAGCGGAATGATTGTCGGTATCACACAGAAACACTCGCGGTAGGTTCAGTGGCACTGCAACAGTTCGCTGAAGAGATCCTTTCATGCATGCTTTACCAAACGTTCGTTCACATAACGTGCGCCACGGACACCACGTTTCGCGTTTTTTTGCGCGTGTTATGTAAGATGCGTAATATTCAATCGACGGTTCTCGAGCTCCGTGTTAATCTAGACGGACGACAGACAAAATACTAAATATTAACAATTAAACAGTAAACGTCTACACGGAGAAAACATCAGGAAATGACACATTATATTTTTATGGAAAAAAGTCTAAACATAAAATGGTCACGTATTCGCTCTTCTGGGATGTTGTGCGGCGTAGGTTGGTAGCTGTCGACGTTCCGGGAGAACGTTATCTGATCCATCTTCAAGGGTCAATCAGTCAAAAAACAGGTTATGATGCGTGGACATAATTCAACTATATCTGCTTTGTATCCAATGTAGACTTGCTGAGAATACAGTAATGGACAATCTGCTCCTATATACCCGTGGAATATATTGACGAGGTAACAAACAAAAAACATTTTGCGCCACATAGCTAATTATGCAGCTGTCACACGACCAGCTTTACTATAAATACCGCATCCTCTAAACTGTTCTTCGTTTCCCCAGGCAACATAAAAGTACAGGAATATTGAATTTTAATAACAACATATCCGTGCAGAACATCTGCTACTCGCGTTTTAGAACAGGCTCTGGTAGCCATTACAGCACATACTGAACACCAACAGCTGACTGCACAGCCATGCCATTTAGAGTGTACCACACGTTAACCTCTGTATGTGGAACATTATTTTAAGCTTAGCTCTCAATTTTCCGAGTGATTTGTTGAACGTGTTAAACGCTGCGAATTACCAGCGCCTTACGTCAACTTTAAAAGAGCAGCAAAAAAATATCTTAACCTTTATCCTGCTAATGTGGAATATATGGTGAGCTGCTAATAATGCCAGCACGACTAATGTGTAATATTTGGTGACCTATATTTGGCAACGCTGAAAGGAGCCTCTTTGTCTCTTGTTCTCTCTCTGCACAATGTCTCAACACTGAATCAACCGTGAAAGACGTCCTATGTGATGTCTGTGTGCACACACTTACTCGGCTACCAACTAGGCCCTTAAGGGAAGGGCCTAGTTGGTAGCCTAGTCTTTCGCGATTGATTCCGTGTTGAGACATTGTGGAGAGAGGGACAGACAGAGAGAGACAAAGGGGCTCCTTTCAGCGTTGCCAAATGTTGGTCACCAAATATTACACATTAGTGGTGCTGGCATTATTAGCAGCTCACCATATATTCCACATTAGCAGGATAAAGATTAAAGGGCGATGCATGCTTTTCGTTTCTTTCACTTAGTGATTTCTGAAATGGGCAATTTTTGTGCCAAGCTTTCTCGGAAAGAAAGTCTTGCAACTCGATATCGTGACTCAAAAGTATTGCAGGTTTGTATGAAAACATTCTGACAGTCACACTGGTGGCAGTGAACATGGGCTGAGAAATTTTGTATCATATCCCACAAACATCAGGTCATATTTGTTTGTCTGGGATTGTCCAACGTTAAGAGGACGAAATAGCCACCACATAATTTCGACTGCATGACAAGTACGAACAGAACACGGCCGATGTACGAATAAGATTTCGTACCTCAGATTACAGCGATGACTAGAAATTCCGTTAGACGTAAGGTATAATATTTTAGTGACGAGCACCAACTAACGAAAGGTCAAAGCTTTGAATTTAATAAAAACCGCAACCCCACCAGAATTAAGCCGCACTCTTTGCAGTGTACTTCTTGGGAAGTGTCTGCAATAAATTTTGCACAGTCGAATCCCATAAATTTCTACATTATAATGTGCAATATCAAGAATGTATAAATCTATATTTGTAGCTTCATAAAACCGACGCTGCGCCCTACTACGCACACCGTACAAATTTTTAAAGATAATATTGCAATATGCACAAATTTGACAAAAATGTCGAAATTTAAAAATATTTTAATTTTGCAACAAACAAAATGAGAAAAACGGAATAATTACAAGGGCTTATATTTCCTATGCTGATGAAAAATCTTCACAACGCGTACACTTGTACATGACACTCCTTACAAGAAAAAAAGAAAAACGAATGTGAAGGCCCGGCATCGTCATGTAGGTCTACGACGTTCTGCGCACGTACCTTACTTTATATGACAGGCATGTCTTCTAACCAAGCACAAGAACTTAATGATTTTCTCTGTGTTATTAGTAAGGAAACTTGGCCTGAAAAAAAAACCAGCAGGTTTCACCTGTTTGTGACAGCCGGAAATGTAAGACGGCACTGAAATAAAAAATGGAAATCTGTTGTATAAGTTACACACCTGTCGCAGAAACCAGTATGAATATTAACATGCCTCCATTACCCGCGTGTAACGTTCATTATTACCTCCTAATAATTTAGTTCTTACATTTCTTCCAGCAAAATTCATTTCCAACTAGCCTTGTGTCCAGACACGGAGACGCTGAACGCATTTCACACTTACGAAGTACCGCCAGAAGACAGAATCCTCTTTGGCAGAGTATTTACTTAAGTCCATTCACTCAGGTTTAATTTTGTTGTTCATATTTTGCTAAGCGGTGTATTGCCTCTAGCTCGAAACATCAGTATCGCGTACGATTACATACCTGACTGAACACTGCCTAGTGGCTAGTGGATAGGCTACATACCCATCACGCAGTAAGGGAGTAAAAGAATAGTTCTTCCTCTTGGCGCCATGAATGCACATGGGAAAGTGGAGGAAAAGCTCCATACATTCTTAATCTCGACACTACGAATGCACATGGAAAAGTAGAGGAAAAGCTCCATACATTCTTAATCTCGACACTAGACGCATGTGACTGGCTAGCTTCACGTCGACGCGACTTTAACACTAAGGAAATATCCGTCGGTACCCGCTGAACGTGAAGCCCTCTGGACACCACTGTGGATCCGGGGAGTTTGTGGAAGAAACAAATACCTTGTTCATGCCAGGAATCGAACCACGAAACGTCGGCTAGCCAGAACAGCTACTGTACCGACTACGACATCCCGGCTTCCCATACATAACAAGAGAATAAAAGCACAAGCGCAACGAAGAATTTACGGCGCGTATTCTTCTTCGTTTAGTAGGTACAAAACACTACAGCCTGAAGCTAGGAGCAACTCACTTGTGGTGTAAAGGCCAAGCGCTTTCTCTCCCTCCAGGAATGCACACGGTACCTCCTTGCAACCCACGACGCAGTACTCAAGTTTATTTTTTAATCGCCTCATTTAACGACGCTGTCACTTGCCAACTTTATACAGAATCGGCGACAGATAAATGAATGGGGCATTAGCAGAACGATTGCCAGCGTGAAAGACACGTGTAATCGGCGGAAGTCTGTCTCAGTACCACACAAATTGGCCTGGGTAGCGAACCATCAGACAGCGGCAACTAAAGGCTTGAGATATGGCACGGGCACAAAAATTACGAAACGAAGATAGACTTTATTATGTACGGGCTGTTCCTTCAAATGCGGCCACCCACATGAAATAAATTTACCAACACCGTAACCAGGAAAGCGAAGCACTTGAAAGAAGCATGCATTTGGCTCCATAACATGGAGTGACAGCGATCCCAGTAGCCGCGCGGTCTAAGGCGTACGTCTGCGGCCAAGCGCTTGCTGGGATCGTGGGTTCGAATCCGACCGGGGGCATGGATGTTTGTCTCTTGTACAGTGTTTGTGTTGTCACGTAGAGGTCTCTGCGACGGGCCGATCCCTCGTCCAGAGGAGTCCTACCGACTGTGGTGTGTGTCTGAGTGTGATCAAGTGAAAATAAACAACCTCGACACCTGCTGTGAGTAGGTAGAAGAGGGAAGGACTACGAAACATGCAGCGAGAGCGACTAGTACTTAAAATTATATGAATACAAAAAACAACCTGCCGTTTACGACGATATTCATGTAATTTACATAAGAAGAAAATGTAGTAGGATGGTATATGAGACGCGGCTTCGAAACCACACCCCCAAACAAAATTTTCGTACATAAGTCACACATATGAACTTCGTCTTGCTTCATTTTCTTAGTAGTTTTGAATTGAATAAAGCCGCAACTTAAACTTGCCCGCCGGATTTTTCAACAATCCTTCGTCTTGTCTAGTTGTCCCTTAAGACAATTTTTGAAAGTACACTGGAAGAAGAAACATGCAAATTTGGACGACAAAGTGAGATTCTATATTCTGAAATGACATACTGTGAAACGTATCTTTCAGAATGCAGCGCTGACGCACAGCCACTGCACAGAGGAATCCTGTTTTATTGCAAGCAGTCCATTCATATAGGCTACTTCACATCACCCAGACTGCACTCTAACGTCTGTGCCAATAAAAGCGGAGAATTATGCGGCTCAGTGACTAGCGAAAGAACTGCGACACCAGTCTGTGACAGATTAAACGTGTAAACATCGTAGCTGGTAGCTTTCTGGGTTTACTCGTGCGTTGTAACATAACCTGTACGCCTACACTGAAATGGGAATGGTGTAATACGATTATCTGCCAGAAAACCAGACATCCTCTACAAACATTATAAGAAACGCGATTCAAAATTCTACAATTTTTAGCTAATTTTTGTCATCGAATTCTTCAGTAATTTGAATCGTGAGGAGGAAAATCTGAAAGTCACTCTCCAACACACTCAAAGGGTTCTTCCCTGCACACACAGTGCATGTAATCGTTCTCACGTTGTATGGAATGTACAACGCGCCGACACTATCACACCTAATTAATACCTGCCAGTCGAACGAACCCTCACAGTCCATCCTGGAAGACAGGTAGTCTACGTATTTGCTTTGTCAATATTTATTTTGACGAATGAACCTACTGTGTTCCTGGAAAGCCATTTATTTACAATGAAAATTGTTTCGAAGTCTGTCTGTTATTCAGTGATTGAAACCAAATTTATATATAGCTTCGGGACCCTCCACATAGCCTATATTGACTCCCTTCCCCCGCCCCCGCCCCCCCCCGCTTCGTAATACCCCTAAGGGTCTTTTGTAACATGAAATGAGACCATTACGATTAACATTCCATTTAGAATATTACTGAGTTTAAAACATTCCAGACATTTCTCTCAAAATCTGTAAAATAAAACTTCATATTATTTTCCATATTTGCCAAGAGTAAAGTACACACGAGTATTTTTACTACTTGAAACGTCGAACATTCTGCCACTGTTACCAGTTCCCTTTTTACTTTTAACGCGTACAAATTATGTATTATGAATTGTCTAAGTACATTACTATCTAGAATTCATATGGGAAGACTCTGCGCATGCGTTATTATGCTATATTTTATTCTGCTCAGATGCATCACACTTTCTACTGTGACATTAACATTCAAACTCTTAGTGCTCTGTTTTATCACTGTGTCCTCTGGGGTCTGCGCGGCTGTGTTGGTACTACTGATCTAGGAAGTTCAAACATATAGAGACAGGATGAACCGCAAATAACTTGATGTCTGCAAATATCACATGAGAGTCTAACAACCAGTCCAGTAATATACTGGAGATACACACATAATTACATCACAGTATAATCAGTACGTTACAGACAAAACCACATGCTCAACCGGGAGCAGTGTCGTAACGTTTTTCTCATTTAGAGCTCACAAACTCAGCATTAATACTTCGCTCGCGGATAATTATGTAATACACCGCCTAAAGAACTCAACAATGGATTCTGACGATACACACGAACGGAAGGCGAGTCTAGGGACACGAACCGCCAGAGATGTTATCGACATATTTCCTTGGCTTCCTGCGATGGTACCACTAAGTGCGTCCCATGAGGTTCCTCTATCTAATGACAGCAGATCAAAAGAAGGAATCAGAGCGATCCCAATATATACGGCGTGCAGTTTTAGGTACTGCATCGGCTTCGCGCGAAGGGATCAGAAATCTTCCCCCAACCACATGCACACTTTATTGTACAATAAAATGTTCAAACTACACTCCTATATGTTTCGAACCGTTAACTGGTTCATCTTCAGGGAGAGTCACAATTTCACAAATCACACAGACATCCAACAGTATGATCACAAGACTTGTTAACAGTTGTTTAAATTTCTTTATCCACATTTTATCAACATAACTTGTGTACTTTAAACTACTGTTAACAACTCTTGTGATCATACTGTTGGATGTCTGTGTGATTTCTGAAATTGTGACTCTCCTTGAAGATGAACCAATTAACGGTTCGAAACATGTAGGAGTGTAGTTTGAACATGTTAGTGCATAATAAAGTGTGCATGTGGTTGGTTTGTGAAATTATATACTTACTACAAGGCATGGTTTGAATAATATAAAGTATCAGAAATCTTGCATAAAGTGTCTGTCATCTCGCTATATCGTACGATGCACTAAAGGACCTACTAATGAAATCAGAAAGATTCCGCAAAAGAGAATATACATTTTCAGAACACCGTAAATGTGCCGCTTATCACGACAGTAGTACCCGTTTCATTTTGCTAACACGTTCGGTATAAAACGCGACACGGCCTTGCCTACATTCCGTGGTATATCAGCTGCCTACTATTTAACCTTTTAAAGCCTAGCGGTAACTTTACGTACCACCAGGTTTAACATTAAAAAATTCTACGTGGTGCCCACATTGAATTTATGTGTTTTGTACGGATCTCAGAACAAACAGCAACTTTTGCCTTATAAAACATTAACAGACTGGTTTTTATAACCGAAGTGGAGAGTGTTTACAGCGCGGTACGCAATCAGTCCTTATATAAAACAGATACGCTTCGTCTTTAAAGGGTTAATACTGGGGAATATTCGAACAAATGCTGGCGGCTACTGTACTCGTAATCGGGGTGACCCATCGCCTTTAACAAAGTGGTCCGAGTGAATACAGGATCAATAGTTCGTAGACCACACATGAAAATTGTATTTGGCTAAGACTGCGAAATACTGTACGAGATTTAAAACCTACTCCAGGATGATAAAATTTTTACCGATATATTTTAGATATTACAACCAACCCCAACAGTACTGGAAAATTTAAAACCCCTAACTCCGGACGATAAAGGGGCCATACGTACGTTGCTGTTACGTTTTTATGCTTGATACTGCAACTGCACACAATGCCATACATAGAGGTGCGGCAGAAATAGTGAACTAATTATAAATAAGAATAACATTTTACTGAAAGTAATTTATATCAATTTTAGAACGTCACAATTTACGGTGGTGCTTACCTTTTTTTTATATAGTTTCACTTTTTGTGTACAATGTCTCTTAGGTGGCCAGCACCATCCTCAATGCACAGGTGCACACGGGTTAAGAAGCTGCGCATGTCTTTAAGTGTTTCTTCTAAAAATTGGGCGATTTCTTCAGGTATTGTTTGTTTAAGTGCATGTAAGTCTGTATGGCGAGTACTGTAAACTTTACTTCTCAAATAACCCCACAGAAAAAAGCCCGGGGCTGTTACGTCCGGCGAACAAGGAGGCCATGGCACATCACCGAAACTGACAACAAAATTGTAAGCGTACCTCTTTGTCCCAATCGCTCAAAGAACGCACAATTTGCAATTTGTATGGGTGCAGGTTCAGGGCAGTATGCAGGATGCGCCGTACGCTTCTGTCACACATGCCTAACGCAGGAGCGTGCTTGCGTGCAGATCGGCCGACGGACGCAAATACTCCGGCAATATTCTCGAGTGTGCAAACTGAGGATGGCCGAGCAGCTGGATTTTTACACGAGACAGAGCCTTCTTCACATCACTGTCTTACCCATCGACAGATTGAATTTGGAGATGGGACATTCTGTTGATTCAGCTCACGGCGAAATACGCGCCGTCTCTCTGCAATGGACCCCGTCCGAATAAGCAGTTCCACAGCATACACAAATTCTCTAACTCCCCAACGCTCCATGTTGACTAAATCCGGAAGTCACTGCTTTGGTTCAAACACCTGTACTCAACGATACCCTAGCGGAGAAGCGCGTAACTGAAGTTTTAAAATGCTTAACTATTTCTGCCGCACCCTGTATCATAACCCCACAGAATGCGTCCATTATGAATCTTATAATTTGTAAGACTGTGCACGGGTCACAAAAAATTGACCCGCGAGCCTGCAGCTTGACAGTCCTCTTGCAAATCCTTCCCTCTTTATAATAAAACCAGCTAAACAATAAAAAATAAATCCGTGACCGCCTCCTACAAGCAGTGTCCTGTTATGGCAGGCATGGCATTGACAAACATAGCTTAAAAATCAATTAGGATGTCTGATATTGTTGTGATTAATTCGAGCACAGCACAACTACGCTACAGGGTGGACTGCCCAAGGTTCGATTCCCGGTAGGGGCAGGACATTCCACTCCTCTTCACATGTCCAGACCGGCCTCTGGTGCCTCCTATTCAACATGTACTGGCGTTCTTTGTCGAGGTTGAAGCGGCTGGGGCGTGAAGTTAACCACTTATCTCCATCTAAGCAGAGGTTAAGAATGGGTGGAGCTATGCCTCTACTCCCCATACATGCCTTCACGGTGTCAACAGGGAAAAACATTATGCCATTTATCGGATGAACATATAAAATAATACATCGCGCGCTCACTTCAAAAGCCGGCGTGTCTAAATCAATGTCTTCGCTTACTGACACGCTTCGCGAAGGCGTAACGATCACGTATCTTACAGATAATAAAGGCTTCACGAATACGAATGCCAAATGCAAACGGATGCATCCCGGTGCACTATGAGGTGGTAACATCGACTCTCATGGACAGAGTGAGGAAAGCACAAAAGTGTCAGGAAAGTTTGTCCCAAGACTGAAATTTTATCCTGGAATTTTCGAAAACACAAATCCAGTCTGGCCAACTGCTGGAACGGTATAAAGAGAAGAGACGGGCTTGGAGTTGGAAAAAACCCAGACTTCAATACCAACCAGCAGCAAATAATTTTACCTCTGCACAAACTCAAACAGGACGACGACTAATAACGTTCCCTCTAACCTTGATTTCAGGCTTCCGCCGCGTAATATCCTAGAAGAGCACGTATCTCAACGTTCCCTCTATTTTGTCACAGCTGCGCAGACCTGCAACTGCTCTGAGCAGAAAAGTTCTACACGACCTGACGTCTGCGCGGCACTTTAATTTTTTTTTTTGTAATATGCAAACTAAGACTATTTACAATGAAAATTGAAAATTTCCAGCTGCGCGGCAAAGATTCATTGTGCGCGGGAGCATTTCAGTTACTGCGCGGCCGCGCACCCCCGCAACTTACAGGGAAAACTGACCATTGATCACTGATCAGGAGAAACATATGGCCATATCTCAAATAGGCGACAGAAAATTTGTGAAACATGTAAGTACGTATTTAGCAGAATTAGTAGGTCCCCTTCTTTGATATTCTTCTTATGAAATAAATGATTGTGACGCGTATTTCTCTTTTGTTTACAGATCAGTAGCAGCGGACAAGTGCAGTTTTCAAGGCTGTATGTCAGTTCCATACAACAGCGAGAGTGTCCTGACGCAAAACTCTAGGTTATGCAGTTACACACTTCACACAGCACTAACCAAGGAATCTATCAGCATCGCGCAACAATGACAGGGTATCGATCCAAATCTAGCGATTATTAAATCCTTTCGCACAGAACTGCCAATACACGAATCAAAATCCTCAACGTTGTCCGTCTGTTTAACATATCACTGCCAATATATTGCAAACATCAGCCACGAAACCAATAACCACACAAGGCTAGGGGGATCACCCAGTCACCTCAACCTCTACGTGTGAATGCAGAAGTATCACCTACATATACGAATAATTTCTGTCCGTATAAAAGTTTAAAGGCACGGTTTAGGGTGGACGGACGGATACTTCCCTGCCCACCTCACATCAAACTCCACAACGATTTTCAATCTGCAAGCGTGAGGTAGGCAAATGCACAATTAAACTCCAATGACTATATACCGACAAAATTAAGGAAGCAAGAAGTTTTGATTGTCAATAAAGGTGTAGCAGAGGGTGGTGTAAAGACCAGCTTTGTTCCGAGTCCTTTGCCGTTAACGGTCGCGATAGAGTTAGTGCATGTGGACACGAAGCGCGTGTGGAACGCAATGTATCGAAGTTGTTACGCTTGGCAGTCTGAATTGCTGCGTTACTAAGCGTTACAAAATCACGATAAATGTTAAAACTGTTTAATTATATCTTGTTGTGATTACTGCTCACATGTAGATGAAAAATATACAAAACCCATACATAGGTTTTGCGTGGCGCTGTAATTTTAATTTTGTAACACAGGAAACAACAAACGGATCACGTGTAGTTGGGAAATATGTCAGGTTTGATAAACTGATGGGATTTCTTTTTGGCTTGCACTGAGGCATTTTTTTAGTGGAGAAGGGCCCCGCAGCAGACGCTACGGACGCACCGCAGCCTTGAGGCTTATTGTGCAACCCTGTGATGAAGATGACGATTATTATTATTATTATTATTATTATTATTATTTGTCCTTTTCCTAGTAATGGAACAACGGTGGAATGAAACTGACAGGGGAAAACCGAAGACCTCGGAGAAAAACCTGTCCCAATGCCACTTTGTCCACACAAATCCCACATGGACTGACCTGGGATCGAACCCGGGCATCCGCGGCGGGAGGCCGGCGGCTAACGGCCTGAGCCATGGCACGGCCTTTGTATTGAGGTGTAACATGGCTATGAATTTTTAAATCGGCATAAAATTTGAACCTCCTCATACACTTCTCTATCGAGTTTCAACCGCTTTGATAAAATTTCTCTTTTAGAACTTCCAGTGCTAGGACTTTGCCCTGCTCGTAATTTAATCTACTACGCAGAACAGTGCATATTACCAGTCTGAAATGTCACACAACTGCGGAGAATGTTTAAGTTAGGATTCCACATAAATATGAAGAGGGAAAATTGGCCGGTATGTGGCTGATATATTTTGTTCGGTCTGTATAAACTCTGAAGAAGCTTTAGATGTCACAAGGCAGAAAGCAAGTGGTGAATCTTTTACAGCATATTAATCTATCGATCTGTAGCCATTTGCAGAGGACATCTCAGAGATGGAATTGTGGCCAGTAGCTTGCTGTGATAATAAAAACGTAATGTGAAGCCAGCATACACGTTTGTCCCACACATAGAGTAGCAAATGTCGCTAGGTCCCACATTTATATTTAACATCATTTGAATATTTAGTGTAGGCACTTCTATGGAGTTACTTGCAAAATTGTATTATTTTCTTTCGAAGGCTATACTGTGTGTACAATAACGACAAAAATAAACACGTAATACCCACTTCGGTCTATTTGCATCCAGTCTCGGCATTGATATAAAAGGTCAACAATTTTTATACCGGAATGTTCCAGAGTACATTCTCTGGAACAGCTAGCTGAGCAGGAAGAAGTAAAGACAAGCTTCGCAAATAAATTTTAGGAGCCAATTTCAAAACTTCTAACCAGCTGTACTGATTGTGCGTGACGGCAAGTATTCCAAAAACTGAGTGGGCATTTGTTAAGTCCATTTGAAGAAGCAAGAGACACGGCGACTACTGACGCAATGCAAGCCTGGAACTGCATTTCTAAGAACGATGACTCACAACTGCCTTATCTTCCTAACGTATCCTTGCTCTCTTAGGTCACTCTTTCAAATTCTAAAGCATTCAGCTGACATCCAACACACGTAAAACTAAAGAGTACAATACAGAACAGAACACAAGCTTCCAAAGCTAAACTTTCGTCGTTTATGTCAGTTACTTCAGAAGAAGTCAGGTATAGCAACTTCAGCCGGGCTACGATAACATTCTGTCTAATCCCTTCTAATGTACAGGACGTATCTGTTCGCTTCAGAGTCACACAACCTTGCAACTCAAACGATTTCCTAAAATTACTGGGGACATTTCGCAGACATTTGCTAGAATCATGCAGACACTGTGACAGACATGAGTAATGTAAGTAATATTGAACCTGGCTGACCTCCCGCGGAATCTGTAGGCACACTTGATGTTCTTCGGATAGCTTGACGGATAACGGGGCGAGTAAAATCTGCCGTGGGTGAGCGAGTGGTTACTGCTAATAAACTGATGGTCGCACATCGTGCCAGGTAACTTCTGGCCGTCTGTCTGGAACATTCCTGAAACAAAAGACACCTGCTATTGACTATACATTAACCTTTGAAAGCTTAGCGGTAACTTTACATAAGACCAGGTTTAACATTAAAAAATTCTACGTGGTGCCCACATTGCGTTTATGTGTTTTGTACGGATCTCAGAACAAACAGCAACTTTTGCCTTATAAAACATTAAGAGATTGGTTTTTATAACCGAAGTGGAGAGTGTTTACAGCGCGGTACGCACTGAGACCTTATATAAAACAGATACGCTTCGTCTTTAAAGGGTTAACAGCAAAGATTGGTATAATGTTGTTTCTTATGGTGGTATACTACACAGTTCATAGGTTTCAACTGACATAAAACATCCGCTCTCCTAGGGTACGGAGGGCAGTATTTGTACAAGCATGACAAACACCCGGATGGAGATAAACTAAAAAGTTTCAGAGTTATTTGGCTCACAAAAATGTTATGAAATGAGAGTGGGCAAGCATGTACGAACGTGAATATGTGACAGTTTCAAGGTTCTCATAATGCAAAGCCATGAATATGGAGGATAACTATGGAAAATTTCAGTCAAGGCAAATAGTAGCTTAAAGAGAAAAACCACTTAGCAAGCTCAGAAACCAAACACGTAGTTTTAAAAGTCGCCAGTTTAAAAATTGAAACAGGTTGGACGCTTGTCGGCATGTCTGAGTACGTAGCTGTTCTGGAATGTACGTTTCGCATAATTAACGCTTCACAGTCACTGTTATACAAAACAAATGAAACGTAAATTAAAAATAAACACAAGGCAGTAGAGTTTCAGTTGTCTTTCGTCTAATTAACTCCACGGTGTATGGCCTACCTTCAGCAGTTGTTAGTTACTTAGAAGAGAAAAGCCGTGTTTTACAGAACAGTAAGTCTCATTCCAGTTTTTAAATTTTTAACGTTAGCAAAGGTATATCGAATCCACGTAAGATAAAAATGTACCGCACAAATATCGTATATGACACCAAGCAACGTTATCCATTGTAACAACCATCTGACAGGATTAACTCTTTCCGGGTACAGAAAAACTAACTAACTAACTAACTAACTAACTAACTAACTAACTAACTAACTAACTAACTAACTAACTAACTAACTCCATGGAGCAGAGGCCTTCTTCAGAAGCTAACAGTTTCTCAGCTAGTCACGAAATTCCCCGCATTTTATAGAACCCGAAGGTTCATTACCGCATTCACAAGAGCCCGCCACCTGTCCCTATCCTGAGCCAGCACAATCCAGTTCATGCCCCCCATCCCACTTCCCGAAGATCCATTTTAATATTATCCTCCCATCTACGCCTGGGTCTCCCAAGTGGTCGCCTTCCCTCGGGTCTCCCTACCAAAATACGGTATGCACCTCTCTCCTCCCCGATACGTGCCACGTGTCCCGCCCATCTCAGTCTTCTAGATTCGATTACCCGAATAATATTTGGTGATGAGTACAGGTCATTAAGTTCTTTGTTATGTAGTCTTCTCCAATCCCCCGTTGCCTCGTCCCTCTTAGGCCCAAATATCCTCCTCAGCACCCTATTCTCGAACACCCTCAGTCTTTGTTCCTCCCTCAGTGTGAGAGACCAAGTTTCACATCCATACAGAACAACAGGTAAAATTATAGTTCTGTATACCCTGCCAGAACTACCAGAACTGCCAGCATTACCAAACGCACGATGGCAAATATGAAGAAAGTTTTAAGAAAATAAAATATTGTATTAATTCTCAGGAGGTTTACTAAAACCATAATGTAAGTTAACAAAAAATATTAAGTTGAACTTCACCCTGTTAGCGTTCGCAGTTAATAACTTCTGCAAACAGTATTCTGAAGTTTAACGATTTCTGACCCGAATGATATAATTTGTAGCATTTTAATAACTATATTATAATAACTTCACTGCGTTGTTTTCGCCGTGCTTTTTTTATTGAATTATTCACTAAAAAGTACCAACAATAACGCACCAATTAAATCTATATGACCCGTAGTCCTCAGAGAGCCACACAGATTTAATTGGTGCGTTACTCAAGTATGTATAAAAACAGTCAAACAGCCAACAATGTGTTTCACCTCACTTTATTCAATCAAGAGGTTAAACTACCGGTTTCGGTCCGTATGCAAGACCATCATCAGGTTTTCACTTCATATTTGATAACAAACTCTATATATCATATAAGTGGCGGCCTTCACTTTTACAAAGCAGGTTAAAAATATACATGAATGTATACTTAAAAGATATGAATAAAATAGGTTAAAACTAATATTATTGGATATACTGAAGTTGATGAGTTTAGAACGCTGGGCAATTAGTGACCGTATGGGGGCTATATGCTGTGTATTAAATTGCATCCATCAGCTATATTATGGGTTTTCCGCTGATATGTTCTGCGGCACGGAATGACGCGTGCCAGGTATTCCAGCTTCTTATCTTGTATTGTATACGTCCGATATTATGTTGATTATTTTGTATGTATATCGGTTTGTAATACCGGTATGTTTAGATGTAGATTAACTACCCAGCCAGGCACATCGATTCTCAGGCGGATGGTGTTGCCTATTGCGTGCGTGTATCGTTGGAGAGGTGCTGTACTGTGGTTGCCCCTTTGGTGTACGGTCAACTGCCAACGGGGATGTCCAATATAAAAAAAAATGGTGCGTTACTGTTGGTACGTTTTAGTGAATAAATTATAACTCCAATAATATTTCCACTGGGGCATAAAGCAATCTACAATGCACAGCAAAAACGATTAATTTTTACACCAAACCTACGATAACGTCTGGTAAAAGCCTGTGTTTGAAATATAAGACCATACGATACGTTCTGTAAACGACACTAAAACTTAGTTTAGATAGAAACGGGATGCTACGTTCCCTTATCATCGGAAGATACACAGCAAACAAACGTTAGTGTCTGCTGCACATCAAATGTAATGTTTATGTTGCCTGAATCTCATTTCTGAATACAGAATTCACAAATATATATCGTATATCCCTGGTATTTGGTCTAAAGCCGGAGGGACTGCGCACGCTGCATCGTGACTGTTGTTCTCGGTTGCTCCGTGAATGTTACGGGCCTAACGTCTTGCTTGCTGTGTCTCACGCTATTCTGCGGGTAACCCATGACACACGTAGAAGCTGCATGATCAACATGCAGGAACTGTGTTATAACTTGTCGAATGCCTGAGACATACGAATACTCAGCACACAGGATATACGTACTTCTAGTATTAGAAAGGATCTGAGTTCAACCCCGACCCTTGACATTAATTTCGAAAACCAAAGAAATAAAAATGTGTCAATAAAATGACAATTAGATGCCTAAAGACGGACGTAGAATAAACACAGGAAACGTGGTCACAAATTAACGCAAGGCGTGGACAATCATTCAGTCATCCTGTAGCCTGTCTTACGACCGGTCCGTAGACTCTGCCAAAGCGAGTTCTCCACAGAGTGCAATCTAGTGCTTCCTCTTGCAATTTACAGTATCTTCTTTTTCCCTTGAGGTCAACCTGTAGCTGCTCACACCTCCTTCCTCGTCTTCCCGTCATTTCCAGCCTTCTCTCTAACTTTCCTTCACGCAACGCATCAACCATTGTGATTAGCGTCTGACACCTTACGGGAATCATTTATTTTCCTCCCGTTAACATGACAATATTTAACTTGGGAACAGTTTGCTGAATTATGTAAACCGTCCTATTACTCGTCATTAATTTTCCTACAGCACAATTTGACAACATTTTTCTGTTTGTACGACAGTATCAACGACAAAGTTCAGCAGTTAAAAATGCCACTAATATTCCTTGCCTTTGCCACAAGCTAATAAAAATCTCTCACGCAATTCGAAGCGTTTGCTTAGTTTCCTACTTCCCTCAGAAGATAAAACCTGCAAGCACTTAATCTTGTTCAGGGGACAGTCATATCAATCCCTGGAGCAAGCGCCACGGACAGGGAACACGTACGGCCCATAACTTTCGTTTCGTAGTCCTTCCCTCTTCTACCTACTTGTTCACAGTAGATGTAGAGGGTTTGTATTTTCACTTGATCACACTCCGACACACACCACAGTCGGTAGGACTCCTCTGGACGAGGGATCGGCCCGGCCCAGAGACCTCTACCTGACAACAAAAACACTGTACAACAGACAAACATCCATGCCCCCGGTGGGATTCGAACCCACGATACCAGCAAACGCTCTGGCGCAGACCTACGCCTTAGACAGCGCGGCCACTGGGATCGGCACGACCCATAACTACACAGCACAAATGCGTGGATTGGGATTGTTATGAAGGAGAATCGGTATACACTCAGTCCCTTGATACTTGCAGTTTCAATACAAAAACACCAGTCGCGCCCATGTATGCGTGAATTCGTTATGCATAAGCTGGCGTGTATAAACTACGAGGCCTGCGTGGAACCGCCCATCTCTGAAAAGTCTGCTTGAGATTTTGCTGTTGATATAAACCCCATCTACTTACCGATCGTGTGGTGCACCGCGGGCAACATTCGCATTTTTGTTAAGCAATGTATTTCATACTTGCTAACTTGCCAGTTTGTCTTAAACTGTACTGAAACGAGATCGCAAAATGGCGTATTCTGTGACGTGGTACACACGCTCCAACAACGGATTCTTCACTATCAAGTTTCCACACAGTTTTACTTACGGTAATGCGTAAATATATTTTCATTTACGCCATAAGAAAAGTATGGCCTTCCCTGCGCCAACTTTTATGACATTCACAAATTCTCACCAGTATTATTTGCAGTATCTTACAAAGGTCTTTACCCAGATAAAACAATAAAACTTAAATGTACGGATAGAAATTTATTTATGTCTCTTACTAAGTACGGCTCTCAGGCCGTGCCATGGCTCAGGCGGTTAGCCGCCGGCCTCCCACCGCGGAGGCCCGGGTTCGATCCCGGGTCAGCCCATGTGGGATTTGTGGTGGACAAAATGGCACTGGGACAGGTTTTTCCCCAAGTACTTCGGTTTTCCCCTGTCAATTTCATTCCACCGGTACTCCATAACTAGGAAAAGGACAAAAAATAATAATTATCTTCATCGTCCCTTCACCACTTAAAAAAAAGTATGGTTCTCACTGTTGAGAAGTTTTTCACTAAATATAGTAGCATTCTAATATTTTGGGTTATCTACTGTACTGAATTTTATCCAAACCCAAACAAAAAACGTAACAAACACCGGCATAATTTCATTCACGCCCATCTGTAAAGTAAGGTTTTGACTGCGGCGATCAGCTTGACACATTCTTCAACTCGGCACATCACGAGACTGAGCGGAGAATCTGTGTGGATCTGTTAGTTTTTGCGGTCTTGATGTATTAGCCTCTGATATTGTTAACAGAACCAACGGCCCATTAAAGGCATTTTAACACGATAATTACAAACACTTCACGACAAAAGCTGTTACACAACACTCTGCACACCAACAACGACATAACGACTACGTTCATTAAGAACAAAAAAAAACACAAACTGTAGAAGCATTACTAACACTGAGTAAACACATGAAGTAAATTCTCTGAGAATCCAAAAACCAAATAAAGAACACCAGTACTGGGCAATACACACATTAATGTTACAAGAAGGAAAACAAAAATTTTAACGCAACTACACAGAAACTGTCACACTTAACACAGAAAGTTTATAACCATTCATTAATTTTTACTTACAAATTTATTTTAAGAGTACTTATGTAATCTTTAAGTCTGTTATTTAACGACGCTGTCAGTTGCTAAAATTTCATAATGTCAGTGTACGAAGCACTGGTAGAGAGAAGCTGACAGGGTGAACCTGAGTACTGGGCGAAAAACCTCTCCCAGTGCTACTTGTTCAACCACAAATCCCAAAACGACTAGCCTAGGATAATATAAATTTTAGTACACTGATTTTCACATGTTTGCCAGATATAGATACATGTACAAACACACACATCTGTTAACACTGTGATGCTGTCTGTATGTTGCCACCATTCATGCTGTTGTATAACTGATTTCCATGATGCTGCTCTATATGATCAACATGCGTAGGAAATTCTGTTGTAAACAGAAAATGTAATTATACAGTGCACTATGTTGTAAATTGTAATTATATACAGTAAATATCGTAAGGTTTAATAAAGCGGGAGGGGTGAGGGAAACTCTGGGCTAGCTAAGTGAGTCTATGTGTCTCACGAAGGGAGATCCTCCACGAAGTTACGCACAGCCAGAGAGATCTCGGAAATTAGTGTTTCAGAAAAAGAAACACTGAAAATATACGCATCAACTTGGAATACAATATTTTAGAAAGACGTTATTTGGAACTTTAACCACTCGTTGCATTAACTACCCATCTGTTGCAGACAGAAATGTATTTCTGGCCTAAACACCACCACAGATTATAAATGTTATTCTAATACTGATGGATTTGTAGTTCGTATTCTTAAGCGAAATAAGGCGATCGCTTCTGCTTGCAACACTACATTATATATCGAACTACGGCGTAATGACTAATTAGCTAATTAGCCAACGTAGGTCCCACTCGCTAAAAAATGTTCAAACACTGAGCCAAATATCTGTCTAAGATTTTTAACCCTTACCGTTCCAATGTCGCTTTCCATTGTACCAGTTGCAATGTCGATGTGAAATCGACTATTTATTTTAAGATGTTTTACCACGGTTTCCCCTTAGGTCCAGCCATTTCGTGGCGAACTTTAAAGTTCGGAAATGTTATATTTTTTTGGAGAATTAACTGGACAGGACTGTCAGAATTTACGGGAATAATTTGGACTACAAAGTGTTAAAAATGGAACAATATTACGTACAGAATAAAGTTACGTGTTACTGCTTTGCGTAAACTTTTATGCTTTTAAACCTCTAAGCCACAAGCAGCCCGACACATAATTATGGAAGCCCTCTACAAAGAGAAATACAATTTTTGTAACAGGAAGTCATAATTATACGGTTTCACGGTTTCGTCGCTGAATCACGAGTTCCGAAAACTACCGCCGCAGTGGAACGCCAGACGGCGTCCACATTCTTTCTAGTACAAATTACATCACTTTACAACACCTACAGTCATGTTTCCGAACACGCTGCCTAAAGCGACCTCCTAAAACGATTTTATTAAGTATTCTAAGCATGTTTATTCAACTGCCGGTACCGATCTAGCGTCCAGTTTTAGAGGTAAAAATTCACGCCTCAGTGAATGCTATTTCTGAGAAATCCCTTCTATTTAAAATATGGCCCATGTATGTTGTAGTTCAAAACACTTGCCAGAATAACCTTCCCTTTCCTACTGCACCATAAGCAGGCGCACTGATAAAAGATAAATAAATGCTATATGTTACACTGGAATTGTCCAAATACTCACTCCTCTGGAAACCACAATATAAAGGCAATAATTATGCATATCGAAATAAACGA
Source organism: Coptotermes formosanus (assembly GCA_013340265.1). Lineage (NCBI taxonomy): Eukaryota > Metazoa > Arthropoda > Insecta > Blattodea > Rhinotermitidae > Coptotermes > Coptotermes formosanus. Next base: position 267,615 of record BLKM01000816.1, read on the forward strand.
ATCTAAACACACTATAAAATACGGGACGGGAAATGAAATGGACAGTGCGGTGGTTCAGGCCGTTAAACCTTGCGGGCCTCTCACAGTGGAGTCCCGAGTTCTATCCCAGGCCACTCCGTAACGAATCCGTAATGTACAAAGCGGCAGTGGGACGGGATTTTCGGTCAGTACTTCGATTTCTCCCGTCAGTGCTCCGTACACATTCTTTATTCTGTCACCGCGTTAGATAAGTTTATGAATCGACAGCGACTTTCCACGAAACACTTAAAAAGACAAACAGATTTAGCCCATAACCCTACATGACGAGTAAATTTGAAGGTACATAGGGAGTACAAACTGACTACTAAGTGTGAATAAGAGTAAAAGCGATTTTTTGTGGCGCACACACAGGTAGACACACCACACTTGGTAGGACACCTCTAGACAAGGGATCGGCCCGTCACAGAGACCTCAGCCTGATAACACACAACAATCACAAGAGACAGACATCCATTCTCTCGGCGGGACTCGAACCCGCAATTCCAGCGAGCGAGCGGCCGCAGACCTACGCCTTCGACCGCGCGGCCACCGGCATCGGCAATAAAGTGATACATGAAATTAAAATTATGACCATGAACATGGACACATTACTGTTGTACACACAAGTTGTCCAGGTGTGAACGGTTATAAAATATTGTGTGGTGATGGGTTTATGGACTTTATCCATCACTCCAGTGATGGAGGCTAGCTCTGTCTAATGGGTCCAACAGAATAGCTGTTCTTCTCTTCTCCCCCTCCATTCACCTGAGGACGGAAGCAGAGCCAGTTTCCGAAACGTTGTGACTTTAATTTTTTAATATTTTTAATATTTTACTCTTCGGACGATGGATAAAGCCCATAAACCCATCACCACACAATATTATACATCATCGCCAAAACCTCTTCGGGGTCATAAAATAATTTAAGTGACAAAATAATCGTAACAAGATTCCTATTCAAACATCTCACACTTTAACTCGTATGCCCATAACATGTCTCAGACGGGCCCACTTAACCTTTTAAAGCCTAGCGGTAACTTTACGTACCACCAGGTTTAACATTAAAAAATTCTACGTGGTGCCCACATTGCGTTTACGTGTTTTGTACGGATCTCAGAACAAACAGCAACTTTTGCCTTATAAAACATTAAGACATTGGTTTTTATAGCCGAAGTGGAGACTATTTACAGCGCGGTACGCACTGAGTTCTTATATAAAACAGATACGCTTCGTCTTTAAAGGGTTAAACACTGACAAGAACGTTATAGAGACTGGCATGTAACAGTCTGGACGACCATGTAACGGTCAGAGAGCTTGTCTCCTTTGTAAGAACGTACAATAAAACCTAGCCTATACAGGGTTATTTGTTAACATTACTATATTTGACAACCATACTGGTGATCTGACGTCACGCTGTCACTGGGTAATGTACGTAGGGAAGAGAGACGTCAGCGTTAGGCTCCACAAGGTCTCTTTGCAGTCTGTCGAACACCCCTTACTGTACAGAGAATACAGTGCAAAAGTCCGACTGCTGTGTCGCACGTAGGCTCCACGCTACTATTTTTAAAATTTAATTAAGCTTTCTGCGACTAAAATTTATCTGAATTATATTTATAAATGCTATTCATAGGCCTCAGAGAACACACAATGGCTTCAAAATGAAGACCGACCACGTGATTCTGTTTACGAAAGTAGATTCTGTTTGTTTTTTGAGGATCATACGTCAAGTATACGTATATTGTGTGGGCACAATGGAAGATATTTTTATGTTAAACATGGTGGTACATACAGTAACCACTGAACACTAAACGGTTCAGCAACTTTAGAAATTTCGTTATTGATCTCAAGTGCCTCATCAACACAGATTTATTCCTTGGATTTAACGTATATCCATGTATTACAAAATTATGGACCAGCGGAAAACAGCATTTCCCAGTCTAACCTCCGATATCCCTTCTAAGAATATCTCAGAATAGCTCATTAATTTGCATAAAGAGAAAATTTCCCACCAAAACAGTGAAACAAAAGAATTTCCCCACCCCGTGTTGTCTCACTGAGATATCTGGACAGAAGAGCAAACACATAGCAGGGAATTAATTCCATTTTCCCTCCATTTATATTTCCACCTGAACTCCACGTCTTTATTACTGTCGTTGGAAACTGGAGAAAGTGCTAAATTAATTAAGATTTGCGAATTTCATTTCCCATTACCTTCGTGCGGCTTACTGTCTAGCGGTCATGTAAAAGACAACAACGTACTTCGGCGTTGGCTCCAAGGGATGAGATAAAAACGCAGACTGCAAGAGTCTTAAGGGTTGAGGTGCCTGTAGTAAGTTGTGTTTAAACCTCCCACACTGGTCAGGTATTAAATGAGACTGAATGGACTTACAAGCGGACTTCGGTCCAAATAAAAACCCAATGAGGATACCCAGGGTTCTACTAAACTGCCTTAGTATTGCACTTCAGTGCACTGAAAGCCACAATGCATTAAGAGACAAACGTTAGACTTGGCGAAAATTGGCACCTTTGTAAAAGTTTAGTGTTTTGATTTTCAATTATTTCCATCCGACTCTGTGTTCGCAGCTGATTTGAATGTGAGGCACAGAGTGATATAAACCCCTTTATTATGCTCCTACAGTGTAACGCGGGTCACTGTACGTGATCATGAAAAAAGAACAAATGCTGAAGCTTTTGTAAATATACGCACTACAAAGGAAAATACTGATGTAAAATACAACGCCAAGGAAAAATATTTCAGTAATATAAGAGAGAAGAAGCGCCAGTTAGCTAGACAATTATATGACGTCGAGCTTCATAATATAGTGTTCTTGACCTAAAAATGTTAGAACGTTTAAATAAAATATCACGACATGAACGTGAAATGAAACTTGGACAGCAGAAACGAGAAGTGCACAAGAATACTTCTTTCAGACAACGTTAAAAACGAAACCAACTGTAAGGCCTAGGTATAAATGGAAACGTAACAATAAAATGGATGTGTGAGGAGCAGAATATAAATTCCACCGACTGAGGACAGAGTTCGCTCAGGAGCTTCTCTGAATAAGGCTTCTATAAACACGGTTTCTTTACTGGCTGCAGAACATGCCAGATCCTTGTTGGACATCAACAAAAGGGTCTTATTTATACAGGTCACCCCATGACATGCCTATGCAAGCACAGAGGGGAGGTGAATGTATCACTCCAAACCAATCGCAATCCGGCGGGTAGTCAACACCATGCTCCGGCCGCTTTACCCCCGGGAAACGCCCGGCACTCGTTGCACAGGAGGCTGGATGGGCCTGGATTCGATGCCGGGACAATCCAGCCTGTAGCGAGTCGCTTTACAGACAAGGCCATCCACGCCGCCACAATTTATACATAGTACATAGGGTCAAAAAGTCCCAAGACGAAAAGGAGAAAGCTCCCCGTCTTGGACTTCTTGACCCCCTGAAGATGGGACCGATAGGTTGTACCGAAACGTTGTTAAAGGACCGCCACTCGAGACCGCTTGATGTGCCACAACAGGGCAGATCTATTCAACATCGTAGCGGAAGCCTGAAATCACGGATAAGATTACCAGTATGGCATTATTCTCGTCAAGACGTATAATTTAACACGAACAACAGAAAAGGAATACCTCGCACTATACATCAAAACCGCCGCAGCCACATAAAATTCCCTGCACATATCTGTCACGAAGTGAAACAAAGTTTGAAAGGCGGCCAGTGTTCAGAGAAGACCGTGGTTTTCCAAATACAGTCGCACCCCGTTAAAACGACATCGGTTAATGCGACACCTCCTCTATAGCGTCAGATTTTCTGTCGTACCAATTTTTCCTCACTGTTAACCGTACCATTACGCTCTTCGGTAATAACAACACTCGTTTATAACGACACAAAATGTTCAGGTCCTTTCATGACGTTATAAACGCGTTCGACTCTACCTCCACCACCAATTTCTCAACCGCCCCTTACATTCCTGTCTTAAAGCACCAACCGAATCATAACACTTCCGGGCCTATATATTAACCTTTTAAAGCCTAGCGGTAACTTTACATACCACCAGGTTTAACATTAAAAATTTCTACGTGGTGCCCACGTTGCGTTTATGTGCTTTGTACGGATCTCAGAACAAACAGCAACATTAAGAGACCGGTTTTTGTAACCGAAGTGGAGTGTTTACAGCGCGGTACGCACTGAGTCCTTATACAAAACAGATACGCTTCGTCTTTAAAGGGTTAATCTTTAGCCAGCCAATTCATAAACTACAAACTAATTTACAGTTTGTGTCAAAATCAGCGACAAGACTACCACTTGCTTGTGGAGACCTTTTGTGCGACAACCGAACTTCGCATTCCTCCTTTCACCAGTCCTCCCAACTTGGAGAGAATTTCAATTGTCTCCTTAAAGACACATTCCACTGGGAACCACGAATCGTTTAAAGTTTACTGAGCTATGAAGCTCGGTGTAAACACACGGCCAGTCATTGGCTATGCTATGTAAGAACGTGAAGCCGACTATTACCGTCACGCGACGCGTAACACTTGGCCTACACTGGCCGTGTGATCCCTAAGGCAGTCAAGCGACCAAGTGTGACACACAAGGGTACCTCTTTATCTCTCACTTAAAAGTGCCAGCCAGTCCACTCTGTCGTCAGTACAGCCGCGACACGTTAACACAGCGGAACTAGGTCATGCGTATGCGTGGTGCAAATGCCTCTGCAGGTGACCAAGCCCTGCTACCCTGTGCAACCGAAACACTAATCTAAAGCTTCTCTGCAAATGAGTTTCGTCCTCTGTTTTTACTGCTGTTCTATATGCTAATTCACGCTTGGGAAAATCGTCTCTGTACAATTACATAAAATGTTTCTGTTACTTTAACGTTTTAGTAACACACAGACGTACATAAAACAATGCAGAAATATTAGCCAATAAAATGTAAAATTGTATACTATTTTTAAAAAATTATTAAGCCCCATTACAGGTTCTCATTTTGGTACCTATGACCACGTTTATTCTGATGATATACACAGCAGGTTCCTTTTAAACGTCAGTACAGTCACCAGACTCCACGGTGTCATAAAAAGAAAACGGCTATCGTATACATCAAGCTCAGTGGCAAGGCAGTAACAAATTTCTGCTAGCTTTAGCAAGAGCATTCGGCAAAATGTATGGATCCAGTGTAGTGCAGGCAACAGTTACGAAGGACCTGGATAAACAGTACTTGGCTAGGGGCAACTGTACACTGTCAATTCGGCAGTAAAGCAACTGTTCTCACGTAGGCAGACCACAAGCTGACGCCCAATATCTAAAGTTAAAATTGCTCCACTCGGAAGTAGTGAGTGAAATTCAAAGAGGCAACGGCTGCTACTTTAGGCTTATACACTCCAATACTAATCCTCACAGCTCACACAACATAGTGCCAGTATATCAACAACAACAACAACAACAACAACAACAAGACCACCACCACCACCGACATGAATAAACGTTGTAGTCTGTCCTGCCACTAAATGTAATTCTTCTAATTCTTAGGAGTTGACAGGAAGACTTCTAAAAATGTACCTAGAAAGGATGTTAAAATTATTCTCCTTTCCAAACGTTAAAGATCTAAATACAAAAGTGTGGGCCATAAACTGGCAGTTACATTTATGGACGTAACACGTCGAAGTCCCGTTGATAAACAATACTTCTGATACGAAAATTCTCTATCCTTCAAACACGCAAGAAAATTCTTGTGTGATATGGTTTTCTGTTTTCATTTCCTTTCCTCTACAGACAGACATCGTACTTATGATCAAGCGGCTTGAAGCCAGTCGACGTCAGATTCCTCTATTTAATACAGTCAATACGTATCACCCAGTCATATTACTCATGTTTGCCACTAGACTGGTTCATAAGATGAAACCTTTGCGAAAGACATATGTTGAACGCCAGTGTGTAGTTAATGCGACTTGGTGACATTTGTCTGGGTACGACGATCCGCCTTGCATATTCATCAACCTGTACAGAATGATTAGGGTCTTCTTCTTGACACACCGCATTCAGCTTCAAACAGCAATCCCAAGCACAGAGAGAACTCTAGTAACCAAGCCATATGATTGATGACATCGTGGTGACAGTAATTGCGCCCTCGAACGGTGACAATTTCCCTCTATCAATATCATGAGTACAAGCCGGGATTCCTCAGAGACTCCGCAGACATGACTTATAGCCTTCCGCGCCTGCTGCGTTACAATCACAGAGGGAGGCAGCAGCTTGGACAAAACATACACCAAGGTTACTAAAAAGGGAACCGAATAATGGCGACTGTGGAACAAGCTTGTAACAGTATCTGCTGTGGCAAAATAAATAAACGAAATAACCACCCTTAACGTTCGGACACGTTCTCTGAACAAAAGGCACGAAGTGAAAGCAAAACCCTTCTCTGTCCTCATAATTATCTCCGAAATAACGCGCAATGTAACGCAATTCCATTACAGGCCTGGACAGGCCCTTAGGGTTCCAGGAGGTCGAGGCTCCCAGATTTCTAGACAATCGGCACATGAAGGTGGTAAGGTTCTCGGCCGTACGAACCGGCCGCATTTACCCCCCCCCAGGAAATATTCCTGGTACTCATTTCTGTTACAGGCTGAGTCGACCACAGGGCCATAGTGCGACCGAAAGGATTATGTCAATGAAAAATTCCAATTACACCATCGGGGATCGAACCCGCGACCTTCCGGTTTGTACCGCAGTGCCTCAACCAACTGCGCGACCGCGTGCCCCCTATCTCCAAAATAACAGAACGGATTTGAGAGAAAAATTTGTTACTGGATCACACACGAAAATCTGTCGATAAAATGTTTTATTTTTTATTCGTCACATATCGGCCATAACATCATTATATAATGTAAAGAGTTCCTGAAGCTTAAAGCGAACTACATCATTTATTTTTCAAGAAACGGCTCGTCCTACGAAAACTTTGCTGGTCTATATAATACAGTTCACATAATGATAATATTACTTTACTTGAAACATTTTTCTACGTGGTGAGTTTAAGAAAACACAATGCGAATTTTTCGCAGCATAGTGTAAATATTTTTGCAACAACAAAATGCACATCTGCAATATGTAGGAAAAACTTCCATGTTTGTTTGTTTGTTTGTTTGTTTGTTTGTTTGTTTCCTCTTTGGTTGTTAAAGAATTCACGAAGTTCCGTATCGTAATTGATCCATTAGTACAATAACTGGCGTTAGTTTCTTTCCAAATATAATACAAATTACCCCTTTAAAGACGAAGCGTATCTGTTTTATATAAGGACTCAGTGCGTACCGCGCTGTAAACACTCTCCACTTCGGTTATAAAAACCAGTCTCTTAATGTTTTATAAGGCAAAAGTTGCTGTTTGTTCTGAGATCCGTACAAAACACATAAACGCAATGTGGGCACCACGTAGAATTTTTTAGTGTTAAACCTGGTCATATGTAAAGTTACTGCTAGGCTTTAAAAGGTTAAAGCGAACCAATATGTACACACGTACACGTACACATATACAAACACATACGTACGTACGTATATTTGTAAAGTACAATTTTTGTTGAAGTCCATTCATTTAAGACAGCTTCCACGACAATGCAGTAACTGAAGATTGGCATTCCGACTTACAGTAAAAACCTGTTGCTTTGTTGGACGTGTGCAAGCTTGTTTACTGTACACGAAGATTATATTAAGGTGAACAACAGCAGACGTATATGCAATTTTATTGTGTGTTAATGAACTGCGTTCTTGTGTTGGCCAGAATGTATGATGTTTTGTTCGAAAGAAACAAAGCAGCATGTACGATGTTGCGTAATTCCTCGCCTGTTTATACTTTCAAGACAGCATGACAGCTGCGCCTCGGATTACGGGACGAGCGCCCTGAGGTACTAGGGCCAGGCTTACAGAAGTTGCTTACAACGGCGGTTGCGCAGTTTACCAGTGTCGGTGTACAAACTGCAGAAGTTGCGTCGCGTCGAAAATATGAATGACGAGGTCGTACAGTTAACATGAGGTTACCAAGACAGAGACTACAACTTTTAGCGGCACCGTGTTCTCAGATGTACCGACGTTTCAGAGTAAACTGCTGTCTACAGCTTCAGGGTAGATACATAAGCCGATAGCGACAGGAATCGTAGAAGTTCAGGGGTTTCCTGAAGTACGTACATAGTATCCACGAGAGATTCCAGTTCACCGGGAAGCCGCAAAAGGACGGCTATCTTTACTTCCTTGAGACTGCCGTCAACCAGAAACCCCATGGCTCACATTGGATCTAAAAATCACGACAAACACGCGCACTGGAACCTCTATCATAACTACAAATCCCACCATAAATCCTACAAGCAGGCTCCTATTCTTGTACTGAAGTACGGGATCCTTTCTTTTCAGAAGCGTTCGCAAGCGAAAAGCGACTACCTGCTTCCACTGTCTGTCCGCCTGTATCGGGCGACGCCCACCCCACGGATTTTCGTAGACCATCTTATTTGTGGTTTTCTCTCAAATCTGTCGTTACATTCCAAACCTGGTTAAATGGCACAAAAATAACACACACGTTATACAGAGACCTCCGTACGTCTCCCGCCAGGACTGCACCTCAAAACCGAGACGTTGCTGGCTGTGCGGAACACGCTGAGGCAGTAGAACCTTTTATGGGCGTTATTTACGACGTAAAGAGCAAACCCTATTTGAAGGCCACACACCTACACTCGTACTTTCATCCGCCCTTCTGTTTGCAGCCTAGTATCGGCGACTAAACCGACAGCTGGATTTTCATTAAACTCGGCATAGGTGTTCTTTACAAAAAAACCTGTCAAGCCAGCGTGAGTTCGTGAAAATCGTTGCAGTGACCCTCAGAGTTTTCTTGAGGGCGTCAATGAATTTCTACCCGCAATTTCCATATTTCTTGACCAATGGGTGCCACCCGGTTTATAAACTCTGTACGTAAAGTCATCCATCACTTCCATGAAAATCTGCATATTAAGAGCCATACTTCACCTAAAGGCGTAAAAGATCTGAATACAGTCGAACCCGGTTTTAACGACACCGTTTATACGACACCTCGTCTATAACGTCAGATATTCTGCGACACCAATTAATTGCTCGCTGTAAACCATAACATTGTACTGCTCGGTTATAACAACCCCCGTTTATAACGGCACACAATATTCAGTCCCCTTCGTGACGTTATAACCGAGTTCGTCCGTACATAAGACTCGTGTTGCTTTTGATCACTGTATTGCACTATATATTTCAGTACATGCAAGGTCACATAGAATAAAATATATAATGAAATATGGTGTAATCGATATTTTGCTGTACTTTCTATACTTCTTTGCTTGTAATACGGCTTACTGCCATGTTTGTGTGGTTTAACTCTGAATATGTTTCGCAAATGAATTCCATAGTAGTAATAATTTCACTGTTTCTGAACAAACGTCACCATATATGAAACACATAAATTCGGAAAGCAGATGTAAAAGTAGGGACCTGCTACTGTTCCAAGCACTATAGTCTGTGGGCGCTGCTACTGCAGTTTTCATTTCCCTTACGATATGCAAACTGGAAAACAGGCACTAAACTCATATGGGACGGACCCTAACGAGCGCTGCGAAACTTTTCAATACCTTTCTTGGCAAAGTACCTCTCATTACATTGACACTTGGAGTTGATGTTGAAGACAGTGCGAAAAACTTACCCCTGGAAACAACACTATACTCACGCGAAATCCTCAAGTGCCCGTTTTACTAAAGATACGAGTACTGGACGAAACTGCCACAAAAAAAGCTCACAATATATGCATGTGGGTCTGTCTGATTAGTGCCACAGATCTGTAGATTTCTACCTTGAGCGTGACAAACAAATCTGCATAAGAAATAATTCTGACGTAACAGCTCCACTATTTGAACACAGAGACATAACAGTGTTCTGTATCCAAACGCCAGTTCTCTGCCTGCAAAACCTGTAATGTACTGAAATTCGCCTTCTATTAACTACGGTCTCCGGTAATCCTCTCCGTACAGATCATGAGGGCAATAAACACATTTAAACTTATACTATAAAGAATTCGATGTAAAATACCAAAGAATTCAAAACACAAAGATATCCGCCGTAGACACACAGCCCATAACTTTCACGTTTGACTCGTCAATAGACTTCATGGCATTATAATCCTTTTTTTTACTTTTCCTCCTTTTTGTGCAAAACATCTTTCTGTACCGCGAAACAATGTGAATACAAACACGTGGCCATCCTAATCCGGTGTAAAGGTAACACAGATTAACCCTTTAAAGACGAAGTGTATCTGTTTTATATAAGGACTCAATGCGTGCCGCGCTGTAAACACCCTCCACTTCGGTTATAAAAACCAGTCTCTTAATGTTTTATAAGGCAAAAGTTGCTGCTTGTTCTGAGATCCGTACAAAACACATAAACGCAATGTGGGCACCACGTAGAATTTTTTAATGTTAAACCTGGTGGTACGTAAAGTTACCGCTAGGCTTTAAAAGGTTAAGCACGTGACTTATTTAATAATAACAGAAACTAGAATATAACACTGATATCTATTCAGACTTTTCCCATCGTCACTGACTACACAAACACGGCGTTTCAAAAGTAGACTACTTAAGTCATCAGGCCTTCAGTTCACTTCACCTGAACACGAAAGCAGTCTGCTTTTGACACGTCGTGTTTGCATAATCAATGACGATCGAAAAATCCTAATGGACATCAGTGACACTTCACATGTTACACCATTGTCTAAGAATTACGGTGTACGGAAATTTGACGTTAGGATAAGCACGTAGCAACACATTATGTCACATACACACAATCAAGTAAGCCCTGTCATGCATGCATACATGCATAAATGCATACATACCTACATCACATACGTACACACACACACACACACACACACACACACACACAAAAGCCGGGGACTGCCTTCAGCAATGTGGCCGACAACAAACAGGACAGGCTGCGATCAATCCCCTGACATGGCAGGAATTTATTTTAGCTTCCGCCTCCGGACGAGCCTTGTGGTCAAGTCGGCCTCCTGTACACTGGGTATCGATGGATCATTCCCTGGGGACTGTGCAGCCGCCGCATGAACCCGGCCACTGAGTCCACTTTGCGTTGATGTTAAGAATGTGTAGAGTTTTAGTTTTAATCCCCCATACGTCTTTATCGCATGCTGCTTTATGGCCAATTTAGCGATGCCTATTTTATATACACATACATATATAGCTTAACGAAGAATTAATATAACCACGGAGGTATGGTAACACAGAGATTAGTTGGGTGCATGTAGTATGTATAATAAGTGTGCAATCTACATAACCACTGACGGGTTGTACCACATAATAACAATTTTATGGCACTAAACCATGACATGAACATGTAACACTGACGACTGTCATTCCGTTGTGCTTTTTACTGTCGTTCAATGTAACTCAAAGATCAGTCTAAACACAACTCTAATTTAGATGTCAAATTATTCAGCTACACGTTTCGATCCCTGTAAGGCTCATCAACAGGCTTTGGCATAAAAACTGTGTATTAACCCTTTAAAGACGAAGCGTATCTGTTTTATATAAGGACTCAGTGCGTACCGCGCTGTAAACACTCTCCACTTCGGTTATAAAAACCAGTCTCTTAATGTTTTATAAGGCAAAAGTTGCTGTTTGTTCTGAGATCCGTACAAAACACATAAACGCATGTAGAATTTTTTAATGTTAAGCCTGGTCATATGTAAAGTTACCGCTAGGCTTTAAAAGGTTAAAGGTACGCACTTTTAACCCTCAATATACAGTATTTAAGAAAAGCCTGATACTGATCCTTATTTGAATCTAAACATGTACCTGAGTACTTTGTAACATAAATCACAGCTTTGTTAGACTGATTTTTGAGTTTTATTGAAAGCTAGAACGAGTAAGTCACGCACAAAATGCCGCAACACACTATCCGCTTTAAAACGGACTAAATCGGGTCGTTCTCCAGGACAGAAATACAGCTACAAACAGGTGATATCAGTAAAATACGAGAAGTTCTTGTGCAATTTATATATACACCGAACCAACACGCTCAACATAACTGTAATCAAGAAAGTGGCACCAAATATGAAATACTTCCTCTTTGCTATTGTTAGAGTTGGTATGTACGGCTGACCCACAATGACAGAACGAGAGTGAATTTAAAAAAAAAAGCGTTTGAAGTTCACAGGAATTTCAAACTGTTTATTTACTTTTTTCTTTCTTTTGATCCGGTCGCTGGTATTTGTGTTCATTTGATCAGATAAACTAGACTGTCAACAATAGACAAACAGTAGAATTTCAGTAGACAGAACAAACGTGACCACCAGCATATAGCTTCACTGCGCACAGAACGGTTTCCCTTTATGTTAAATAGCTCCTAAAGCACGCTACGGGCTCGACGGTCCGGGGTTCGAACTCTTGTGGGTGAAGAAACTTTTATCTTAATACCAGACATCGCCCTTGGCACGCAGATACAAAAGTGTAATGACTCTTACCGATCAAAGGATCTTAACCAACACTTCGCTTATAATATGTGATTAGGCTACTGGCTTCAGCTTAAAGAGCCATCATCAGGCCAGATCTTGCCCTTAGCAAATATACGGCGCTTTTAATTTTTCATAGTGTTCTGTCATGGCCTGAGGGTTGCTCTTTGAGCAAAAACCGGTAATATAATTACGTATTGTAAGTGAAGTGTTGGTTAACCCTTTAAAGACGAAGCGTATCTGTTTTATATAAGGGCTCAGTGCGTACCGCGCTGTAAACACTCTCAACTTCGGTTACAGAAACCAGTCTCTTAATGTTTTATCAGGCAAAAGTTGCTGTTTGTTCTGAGATCCGTACAAAACACACAAACGCAATGTGGGCACCACGTAGAATTTTTTAATGTTAAACCTGGTGGTACGTAAAGTTACCGCTAGGCTTTAAAAGGTTAAGACTGTATGACTGATAACATTTTATCTTCTCCACACCAGTCCAGACCAGCCCTGGGGCGCACCCAGCCACCCGTAAAATGGGTACCGTGTTTTTTTCCCCCAGCGATGTAAACGTGGCATCGAACACTCACACTCATCTAGCGCCGAGGTTCAGCGTGGAAGGACGCAGCTATACCTCTACTTCTCTACACCATAAAACACTCATAATGTTTAACATAACGTACGTGTTGCGACTGTAAGGCAGCCAACACTTTACGTCCATTTAGAATGCAATACGCCATTTTCGACAAATTTCATTTACTTCGACTGAAATGCTAAGTCAAGTACGGGCTGCAGCAGACCGGAACAGAAAAAAATGAAATGGGTCTAAAAACTTTTGAGTATCGGTATGACGTAAGAAATACAAACCCATCCGTTGTGAGGAAGGAAAAATGAAATATGCAGTATGTAGGGTTGACAGACATGACATCTCCATTATGCGTTTATTTTGTGCTGTCCCTATATTCCGAACGAAAACCAACAGAATTTCCCTTCGTCTTTCTAACGTATTCTCAAGCCACATAATGCAGTATCTAAGTACCCGTATCTAAAACTGTTCCAAGAAACGTAATGTATTTTCACCACGACAAGTACGTGTCGAGTACAAAGACAGCTTCAAATGCTTCATTCGTTACACTTTGTCACGATAAAACCACAAGTCTGAACGTTAGTGATAAGAAGAGTACAATTTCCCATTCACAGTCAGTCCTCGTCTGTAAGACCCTTCTCTGATTTTGTTTCCAAGCGATGTGAAAATTTTGCACTTCGTTCTTATGCATGTATTCGGACATTGGTTTCGCGTTTAGCTGATTTCTTTCCAAAAGCTATGCAAATTTATTTTCTTGCTTTGAACTGCAGCTTCGAATCCTTTATCCTTCCGCATGAATTCCTTAACGGGTGTGAACATATATTTTTATACAAGGTTGAGTAAACACAGTGCCCATTACTCCAAACGCAGGATTATCAACTACCTGCACGGTGAATTCATCCTCCGCCTCGTTATCTGGTTTAGATAGGCTTCCCTTTCTTTCTTCCGTCACAAACCTGTCTGCTTATTCCACTTTTCATTCAAGTTGCTTCTCCCTGTGGTACGTTTCTGCCTTGCATTTGGCTTGCTCTTTGTTTATACAGATCCTTAGTGTAACACTACGTAAGCTTACCGGTACTTCCGGCAAGGATATATTCTTGTGAGGTCGGTTTATGTGTTTATAGCTTATTTAGCGATACTGTCAGTTGCTGTAACTACATACGATATATGTTATCAGTGATATTTATTAGGACTTTTTACACTTCCGTAACACACAACACGACACGACACAACACGGCACGACACACAACACGACACAACACATGACACGACATATGACATGACACGACACAACACAACACAACACAACCCAACACAACACAACACAACACACAGCTTCGGAAACTTTCCGAAGCGTTGCGTGTTATGACAAAGGAAAAAGCTCTAATAAATATCACTGAGAAAACCTACGTAAAACCATCGCAAATAATTTATACGATTCAGTTACGTAAGATATACAGAGAATAGAAGGATAGCTTGATTAATGATTAATGTATCGGAACTCAAAAGGAAGCTGCTCTGGATTAATTGAGATACTATCCCAGCAATCTTCTGGACAGAATAAGGACAGCTACTGAAACCACGGTCAGAACTGCTGGCATCCCCGTCCAAGAACGACCCGAGTTTCTCCGGAACACCTGTTATCGGCAAAGAGGAAGCACAAACAGTCGGTCAGATCTGATAAAAAGTTATCAGATCTGACCGACGGTTTGTATTTCCTCTCTGCTGTTTATATGTACCAACGGGATGTCATCGGTACCGGTATTTGTTAACACTTCAGCCAAGATACTCAGGTGAGGTTGGTTCACTATGCAGCCTCTCGTCTCTCCTGTTTGTTTGTTTATGATGTCCCAGTCCTGTTCTAATCTTGGCGCGTAAACACCATCCCACTAATCTTTTCCCTAAGCACCGCAGCTGTTGCGAGAGATTAAATCGCATACGAAGCCATTATCCGCCCGGAATTTAAAGTCCGCTACCCACCCCCACCCCCCCTCAAGGTGGTAACGTACTTTATTTCATACAAAAATTTTCGACCTGCCGACTTCCAGCTTCCAAACAGGCCTCGCAAATTCTGAAAATATTTTTCAACACATCATGGAGTGCTTATTTCGAAATAATACAAATTTAACTTCGAAAATTTCCCTTCAGTTGTTCCAATTAAACTGAATTTCCTTACTTTTTTCCGTTTAATTTATTTCCCACAATAATGTTCTCGGGATTAATTTAATGTAATGCTCGAAATTTTTTTATTCTTACAACAAAAAACCTACGATTTTGCAGGTACTCGCTGCACTGTAAGGTCATGTGAAGGTATCTTCATGAATGGCATCGGAATTATGTAACCCCCAGTATCTTTCATCCTGGCTGCTTACGTTTCTACTTGGAGTCTATGCTCTGTTCTCCTCACCAAATACAGGGTATACACAAAAGAATGGTGCGGTTTCAAAAGTTAACAAGAAATTTATTTCTCACTTTACAGGGGCACAACGTACACCGTCAGCAGCGGCAACTGTCCAAGTTTCTTATGCGTTAATCACAATCCTTCAACGTGTGCACCCTGGGTCACACGACACACATCCACACGGTAATCAAATTCATCCCAGACTCGGTGTAGCATGCCCGCTGTAATGGTCTGCAGTGCACTCATTATCCGATCACGAAGTTCCTTGAGGGACATGGGCAATGGTGGTACGTAAACGCTTTCTTTAACGCTTAAAGACAGCGTTTAGGTAACTTCGTGATCTGATAATGCATGCACTGCAGACCATTACAGCGGACATGCTACACCGAGTCTGGGATGAATTTGATTACCGTGTGGATGTGTGTCGTGTGACCCAGGGTGCACACGTTGAAGGATTGTGATTAACGCATGAGAAACTTGGACAGTTGCCGCTGCTGACGCTGTACGTTGTGCCCGTGTAAGGTGAGAAATAAATATCTTGTTAACTTTTGAAACCGCACCATTCTTTTGTGTATACCCCGTATTATTAAGTAGATCAAATAGAGAAGAATGAGACGGGCGGAGCATGTAGCACGAATGGGGCAAGGAGAGGTGCACACAGGATTTTGCTGGGAGGCCTGAGGGAAGGAGACCACTTTGGAGACCGAGGCGTAGATGGGAGAATAATATTAAACTGGATCTTCAAGAAGTGGGATGGGAAGGCATGGACTGGATTGGGCTGGCTCAGGATAGGGACAGGTTGCGAGCTCTTGTAAATGCGGTAATGACCCTTCGGGTTCCATAAAATGCGGGGAATTTCTTCATTAGCTGAGGCCCTGTTAGATCTCAAGAAGAACTCTGATCCACGGAGTTAACGTCCGTTTCTACTTAATATAAACCATGCATGATCCAAGAGAAATACAAGTTTTCCTACTTAATTTATGTTCACCATTCACCTTGTAATTCCAAAATTACCACTATCTGCATATTGTTCCATATTGTTCTTTGACAGAGCACCGCTGATGCGGGATATGTTTAACAAAGACTTCGGCGGTATTCTTACCATGAAGCATAACGGCACTCTGCAAAAGTACTGAAAATGAAAACATTTCATTCAACCGAAAACATCCGCAGACATCCGTCACACGCACTGGCAACGTACACTTTATGAGACACAAACATTGACTGATAAAGATGTGCAACTCTGCGCAGATTCGCCTTGCCTCAGAGGATTCGCATTTCCCTATGCTCGGGGAAAAGACTCGCGGAATGTTGTATACTAACTGTTTATATTTTGTATGTTTGTTGTTTGTCGTAATGTTGCATACATGATTTTCTTGGAAAGTCGCTTGTTGCGCCTTTTCGGCACCACATCCTGGTTCTGTCACAGCAGAATGTGTATCAGCCCAAGTTTCAAGTAGTTTTTCACTATTGAAATACCGACTTATATTAGCCCAACCTAACGCCAAAAAAGACACGACTTGTAGGAATGGAATCTGTGACAAAGTAAACGTAAGCAACAAAGTGCCCTCGACAATGATTCATACAATTACTGAAAGTGCATTTGCTTTTAAATGTTCACTTCCAGCTTTCAAATGGCATAAATTGTAGGTAAAGCGGTAAAAGTAAAGGCAATGGCACTGTGGGGTGTAGAGGTATAGCTGCACCTGTTTATAACTTCGGCGCTAGATGTTGTGGATGGTCAAAGCCACGCCCTGGCAGCTTTATCCCTCCCCCCGTAAAAATGCCCCGGTATCCATTGCATAGGTGGCCGGGGGAGGGGGGGCTCAGGGCCAGTCTGGAGGGGTACGGAGAAGAGAAAATCTCTTTCCCACACCGGCATTTGAACTCCGGACCGTCCAGCCTGTAGCGAGTCGCCACAGCGAGTATCCAATCGCCACTCTCAGACGTCTCAAATATTCCATGCCGATAACCACTCGACGCATTTCGACGAAATTTGACATCAGCGGTCTACAATGAAAGTGAATGGGCGAATTAATTTTCGTCCGAATGTTTCCAATGTGACGTATACATTACGCTTCATTAGATAATTACCGGATTATAATATGGATAATTTGCAGGCTTACGCAATAAAACACACACATCTCTATAAAATTTCACACACAAAAACACGTGGGCGCGCGGAAGCATACAGAGTTCATTCATTCCCTTCCGTCTTGAAGATATGATGATTTATTACAGTATTTAAATTTGAAATAAGAATGAAGGATAACAAAGTATTACAAAATTGTAATTTAAACAGATATTAAGAAAACATCCATTAACCAGCCGTGACACATTTTCATACACACACACACACACACACACACACACATCCCTGATGCAACGCTCAGCAGCGAAAATTTGCAAGGTGCTGCCACTTTACTGTGATGAGTTGAGCTCCTTCATTTAATCAAGACAAATTACAGCTGTCAGAAACGAAAGGCCTGGAATATTAGATTATAATCAAATTTCGAATCTACATGTATTGGGCGTATTAAGGTGACGTTAATTGACGGAATTATCCAAGCGAGCCAAACTGTGAATGTAAGTTCATCGTAACGAGTACAATAGCAACGCCATTACCTTCTGAGGTCCCACGCTAAATTCCATAATTACCCTGTGTAACATGCGCCGGCCGGGACAGTATAGCCGGTATACCAACTCGCCACGGGCTGGAGAGTTCTCTGTTCGAATCCCAGTAGGGGTGAAATTTTTCGCACCTGCAGCCTCCTGTAAAATGGGTACCGGGTCTCTTCCCCCGGGGGCAAAGTGACCTGTCCGTGGCGTTGATCACCCACCCTTATCTATCGCCGAGGTTAAAGAAAAAGCAGGGCAACATCTATACCTTTATTCACAAAACAGCTACGTACATATGTACCCTCCGATCCCAGTGGCCGCGCAGTCTAAGGCGTAGGTATGCGGCCGAGCGCTTGCTGGGATCGTGGGTTCGAATCCTACCGGGGGCATGGGTGTTTGTCTCTTGTACCGGGTTTGTGTTGTCAGGTAGAGGTCTCTGCGACGGGCCGATCCCTCGTCCAGAGGAGCCCTACCGACTCTGATGTGTGTCTGAGCGTGATCAAGTGAAAATAAACAACCTCGACACCTACCGTCAGTAGGTAGAAGCGGTAAGGACTACGAAACGAAACGAAACATTTGTACCCGAAAGATGTAGGAGCACAAAAATCACTTTTGTGCGGTGTTTGGAAATAAAAGTTGTATATTCCTTACAGAACCTCAAGGCAACATCTAAATTGATGTTGGAGGTTGCAAAGTGCGTAAACAGTTAACTCCCGTGGCGAACGGTTCCCCCCCCCCCCCCCTCTGCGAAAAACAACTTATCAGTCCCAGGACTAAAGCAAAATTAGTTTAGTTTTGTCAGCAATGTTATAAACTTTCTGCTTTCTGCTCGTCTGCTAGTCACTCCAGAACAGGAACTGAAACTGCTAGGTTTTGCAAGAGTTATCCAATATATTAACAGCACAAAAATATGAATAAAAAAAGTAACAGGTACATGTTTTTAATTAATCTACCAGAAAAGTTTTGATTGTACTCTGTAGGATGAGGTTAAGATACAGCCAGAAAATTTAAGAAAATGTATTCCTACAGACGTAATGTTAGAATTGTGTTACAGGCAGTAACACTTTCATTACCAGTTAATAAACTATACAGAACAGAGTCCTGGTTCATAAGCTTGTAGTCATCTGCCTGGTCGACTTTTATGGAAACAGAGTACGGAATACCATGTTCGTAAATACAAGTCTTTGCACTCTATCCTGAACCGTATAACACTAGGCCACAACGTCAAGCTACATTTCTTGAAGATGGATTTTAATCTTATCATTTCGTTCAGCTGGGTTCTTCTAAGACGTCTCTTCTCTTCGAAGTAATTCCACTAAAATATTACATGAATTTCTCATCTCTAACGTTAAATGCTTCATGACTCATTTCATTACCCTTGATTTAATCTGCGTAACTTTGTGTACGAACTCTTCTGGGGCTGATAGCCGTGTCAATTGTTTAAAAACCTCCGACGTTTCAGAGACGCAATCAGTCTGCATCCTCTGGGAAAGTGATCTGACTGATCATACCAAACCAGTTGCTTATATACTATATACAGCCATAGTATATACAAGCGACGGATTTGGTATGATCAGCCAGATCATTTTCTCTGAGGATGGAGACTGAGTGTGTCTCTGAAACGTCGGAAGTTTTTAACCTTTTAAAGCCTAGAGGTAACTTTACGTACCACCAGGTTTAACATTAAAAAATTCTACGTGGTGCCCACATTGCGTTTATGTGTTTTGTACGGATCTCAGAACAAACAGCAACTTTTGCCTTATAAAACATTAAAGAGACTGGTTTTTATAACCGAAGTGGAGAGTGTTTACAGCGCGGTACGCACTGAGTCCTTATATAAAACAGATACGCTTCGTCTTTAAAGGGTTAAACAATTGACACGGCTATCAGCCCGAGAAGAGTTCATACAATTTTGTCGCTGTGAAAGCCTGAAGACATGTATAACTTTATGTTTTCTCCACCTGTCCAAATGCCTACTCACTCCTTCTCTTAATCCGAACCGCCTGCTTTCACAATTTTTTCTCAGACACCTTAAATCTCCGACATTGAGGTTCTCACAGCGGTGATGATACACATTTCAGCCTTCTACGTGTGACTGCAGGCTTCCGCCGCGATGTAGATGAGACTTGTACTCTTCTGGGATATTACGCAGTGCCGAGTGGTTGTTCTGTACCGACGTTTCGGAACAACCTATCTATCCCATTTTCAGAGGCCGGTACGTTGTCCCGAAACGTCGGTACAGAACTACAACTTAACGCTGCCTAACACCCCAGAAGAGCGCAGATCTGATCACTTTAGCCTTCCGGTATATGAGGCCGCGTAGACTGGTACAAGGGTATAAAATTTTGGAAGGATCTTGTTGCCCAAGTCGAAGAAGATTCCATAGAAGCTGGAGGCAAAAAGTTTCCTTGGAACGTTGACATTAACACAACAATTTATACGGTGTGATGTCTCAGAATTGGAGCCGGGAAAGAGTAGTTTAGCAGTGTTTAGGCTACGGACTGGACGTCCAAGGAACCTTGGTTTGATTTCCTGCAAGGCCAAGAGATTATCCTCCAAAGAGTTACGACCGATTCCGAGGTCCAACTAGTCCCCACTCAAAGAGTAATAGGTACTATTTCCCCAAGAATAAAGCGGCCGGAGAGCAATGAGCGAAGCTGGAATTCCACTCCACCATATGCCTTAATGGAGTCCACTACAAAAACTTTACTTTTACTTGACTGCACCTCAGAGGACGGAAGCCTTCAGAATGAAACTTTGCTCTTCTTAAGAAGACAAGGTAGGTAAGTAGAAAGATAGGTCTGTATATCTTAGACTAATTCGCACTTGAGGCAGAAGGCAAGGTAGATCATGCGGAACTAACTGGCAATAAACATCTGCAGGCTTTAATGTATTCTTGGCTTTTACTGAATCCATTTTCTTTTTCACTCTTATGCAGTTTATTACTTAAAACAAATAACCAAATTTATCTACAATTAGTTCTAGCTAACTGCCAATACCCGACTGGCCTGTTCAGAACACTACTCTTCAGTTGAAAGTCTGAATTCTTGCTTTCACTTCAAAGCTCGCAATCGCTAGAAAAACCTCCACTGGCAATTATTTTCAAGTAATACAACTTCTGTATGTAATAAACAAGGATACCAATGCAAGTGGCTCCACGGCCGTCTGTTGTTTCGATTATGAAATACGCCATATTATTATCTTCAAAAGCATGTGTAATTGGTGCAAACGGAGCTGCCCTCTGTGTCGAAAAAACACATCCAAGACGGACATGAAGAGAATGAAGAACAACGCTGTGGGAAGTAATATCCCCATCATGTAGATCCGTCTTCCACGCTGTACACTTCTCAGGCACACCCTACTAATAATGTAACGTATACTTCGGCGTAAAGGTAAGTATAAACATTAACACACAACCAAAGAATTTCTGCACGATAAAGAGAAAGGAAAAGAACGTCAAGCAACAAGGCAATGAATCAGTCGAAAAAACAAAAGAATGGTGAAAACGGTTTCTGAAGGGGTGGAGAGACGCCTGTATTAAGCACAAGATGGGGTAAAATGCTCCAGTGGGAGAAAGAAACAAAGAAAACCACATGAAATTGAGTTCTGGGTAATAATACGTAGAAACACAAAGCAATCTTAAATTTGTTACTGTGATTTAGTCTAAGGGATTTGTTCTGACATGAAAGAAAGGAATATTCATTGTCACGGGGATATAAGGTGGCCAAATTAGAGTACAAGAGACACGAGCAAAGGGAAAGAGGTAGTTATTTACAGGCTAATGAAAGAAACACGCAAGCTAATAAAAATCCCACATTCTGGCCTCTAGAGGTAGGATCGAAGTTCAACTGAACCCTTCTGTTTACTGAAACAATGCCTCAAGTGCTGTAACAGACAACTCAATGTTTCACGCGGGAGTTATGTTCTATTAAAATAAGGCTGGAAAGGTGCGAAAAAACATAGAACATTCCTCACAAGCACTCTTGCCAACCCATATTTTGGTCTTAATATTGTGCATCTTCCATGCAACTGCTATAAACGAACAGACTAGTCACAAACAAATTGCATTAGTTTTTAAATATACAGCACGCTTACATGTTCCGTCCACCGTCCGTAGCCATCTACAGGGAGAATCAACACATAAGGGCATATGCAGTGCTACTGCAGCTTGTCAATAATCAATGGTACAATGTCAATAGTTATTACAACAACAATCAGCAGTACAACATTAAAATTTTGTTAAAATTATGTAAGTAAATTAGTAAAAACTGCTGCATCCAAAAGTCTTGAAACATGAAAATTCCGAGTCTATCGAGCGTTAAAATCCTACATATTAACAATCCAAGCGTACATCATAAACGATCACCCTGTAGAGTGATCGTTCGTTACTGCATTCATGACAGCCGCCACCTGTCCCTATCCTGAGCCAGATAAATCCAGTAAACATCCCCATCCCGCTTCTTGAAGATCCATTTTAGCATCATCCACCAGTCCATGACTAAATCTTCCAAGTGGTTCCTTTCCCTCAGGTTTCCCCCACCAAAGTCGTGTGTGCACCGCCCCTCTGCCCCATACCTGCTACATGCCCCCGCCCATCTCTATTATTGGTGTGATAACCCGAATAATATTCAGCGAGGAGTACAGCTCCACTAATACCAAAGTTCATCAAACCATACCAAGCGGTTCTCAAAATGAACCACAGGCGGGCAGACAAGATATTCTCTGTATGGTGCTCGTATTTCATGCAAGTCTTGCAAAAGGGCAAAATGACTGGAATATACGTCAAAATGAGACGAATTTAAGTAAACGTTTCTTTTTTAAGTTTCTGTTTACGCATTACAACTTCTGGCACGCAAATGTTATGTGAGACCACCATCTACTGAGGACTGCACACTGAATTAGACTGCTTGCCCTTCAAAAATGGCACCGATGGTGTTCCCGAAACGTCAGTAAAAGGTACCAACCAACGTTGCGTAATAACCAAGAAAAGCAAAAACCTAGAAGTGTCACTTTCATGTTTACCATGAAATACATATGTATTGCGTAATGTAATTTATTGCGACCACAAGGGAACCGCCCGTTTATTGCGATACAGTCTAAGGACTGTGCTCCATGGAACTTTTTAACCTTTAAAGCCCACTTGCTGCTACATAAAGCACCAGGTTGCGCATACAAAAACCCTACACTATGCCTACAGAGCGTACTTATGTGTTTACCAGTATTACACAATACAGCGAAGGTATTTCCGTGCACCGGTTTTAGTAATGGAGAAGAGGTACGTTTACTGCGCAGTAGGACCGCAATATTTAATTATCAGCCTAAATGACAACAAATTCAACCTTCAAATCGTTAATCTTCTTACTCTGCACTCTATTCTCTTATATTTATTTCTCAATACACCCTATTCTGGTTTCGTTTCACAGTCCTTCCCTCTTCTACCTACTCACACCATGTGTCGAGTTTTTTTTTGTTTTTCACTTGATAACACTCAGACACACACCACAGTCGGTAGGACTTCTCTGGAAGAGGGATCGGCCAGTAGCAGAGACCTCTACCTGACAACACAAACACTGTACAAGACAAACATCCATGCCCCCGGTGGGATTCGAACCCACAATCCCAGCAAGCGCTCGGCAGCAGAGCTACGCCTTAGACCGCGCGGCCACTGGGATCGGCCCTATTCTGATAACTGTCTTAATGAAGCCCTTCTAGAAAAGGGAATTAATAACTGGTCAACTGGTCAAGAAATTCCCCCGGTTATGCAACCTGGAGTTCAATTACCTTGTTCAAAAGAGCCCGCTATTGAGCCCTATCCTAAGCAACGAGAATCCATTCGACATTCTCATATTATATTTCTTAGACACGTCAGTGATCAGCAATCTCGTAACTGGTGGAGGTTCAGGAATCCGCTCTTGTGAGGAATGACGCTGCTTCAATGGGTAAACGGTTCCCGACGCTTCGGAGACTGGACTGAATGAACGAACGAATTAATTAATTAACGAATGAATGAATGAATGGATGAAGGAAGGAAGGAAGGAAGGGCTCACAAGTCCTGGTTCAGGATTCCCAAATAAAAACTTACAGGCACTTCTCATCTCTCTCCTGCGCGATACGACCATGCTTACAGGGATGCAAATATGTTTATTATAAAGCCGTTGTTTTACGACCCGTGTGACCTTAAGTGGCGTCTCTCCACGTGACCCTTCTCGCTTTAAAGTGACCAAATAACTGAATCCCTCAACCCCAACTAAGTTTGTTAAAAAGTTTAATAAAATATACACGATATTTTAATACAAAAAATACAAAGATGGAGGGAGGGGCCCCTGAACAACAAGGGACTCTATATGAATAAGAAGTACCACTCAGGAAGCTATTCACTGGTAACAAGGCCATGGAATTGAGAAACCCAGGTGTAGGCCTGCTATTGCATATAGCATCAAACGTAAATGGGCAAATCAGCTGAAGAAAACAGACCTGAGGCTGGAAGGAGAATGGGAACTAGCTTATATGTAGGGTGGACAGGCTATTAAACGAGAGGATAGACACGCAGGAGTTAGCTTTGCTCTCGTCTTAAATTTACGGGTCAATATTATACTGACAGTATGTGTTTATTTCACGATCAGCAGCATGCCAATTACGACTAGCAGCATGCCAATCACGATCAGCAGCATGCCAATCACGATCAGCAGCATGCCAATTACGACTAGCAGCATGCCAATCACGATCAGCAGCATGCCAATCACGATCAGCAGCATGCCAATTACGACTAGCAGCATGCCAATCACGATAAGCAGCATGCCAATCACGATGAGCAACATGCCAATCACGATCAGTGAACTTAAAGCCACCCGCGTAAAAACGATATTAAAGTTATAAACTCCTAAAAACCAACTACATAAAGTATACCACAGATAAGGGACAGTATCCAGCATAAAATTGTGCTAACCATTCTAGCTGATGCACACGTAAGGGTTAATCCCTTTAAACAAAGCAAATTTGTTTAACATTTGCGTTATAGCAACAGGGTTTCCTTCAGAACAGGAGAACTAACATACAGCCTAATTTCTCTCTGCACTACGCAAGCATGGGAAATGTCCTATGTACACACAGAGATTCGTCGTAAAGATAAACACGCAATCGCCATGAAATTATAGCCCTGCAAGGTCAAAACACGTGGCAGACAAGGCTAACTGCTCAGAAATTTCTCTACCTTACACATTCTCGCGCATTTTCAAGACACAGACCCTGAGCTTTTAAGTGGAAGTTAAATGAGGCGTGTATATGTTGGTGAAATGGCCTGGCTGCAGAAAGGACATACGGTCTTCACATTATATAAACCATCATCACTTCCATTCTTTCTCACAAACTTTTTAATGTAACTATAATGCAATGCAATGCACTGACGAACTCCTACCTACGCAACATCATCAAGTTAGGCAATTTAAGGGCTACCAGATTTCCAATAATGTTTTCGTTGTCATTTCCATTTATGTAAAGGCATTTTCACAATGAATTTTTATTTTATAATTTTATAACGACTGAGGACAGTACATACATGTGTGTGCAGTGTGTATATATTTACTGTATACAACATATAAACATATATAATTCAACATATACTCAGATCCGACTTCGGTACTAGTCGACTTGAACTGAACCTTCGGGAAACTAACGACTGTCTAAGTAAGGTACGTAGGGGTGCATCTGCGTCAGTACAAAGATTATCACTACTTGAATTCAGTAAGCGCCACACACGTGACTAAACACGATTTAAGCATGGAAGATCTATGCTGTCAGAATCGGATTAGGCGCACCGAACGTTGACAACAAGGTGTACACAGTTAATGACAGAGGTCGGAAATACTGATCGACTGACAACGGCATGGGACGTCATCAGTTAGAAGCAAGCTTGTCTTTAAGATATATCAATATGTCGATGCCATATCCAATTTATTTTCCGGTTTCGGAGCAACTGGGTTAGGTTTGAAGACCAGGTCTTATTCCCTGTTCAACGCCATTTAGTTAGAACCAGAATATTGACGTCTGCATCAATACATCGATTCGCAAGTGGGGTACACCGACAGTTTCGTTAGCTACGTTTAAAAAAGAACATTTCCTGCTGGAAAAAATGAAAACGACGTGAGCTAAAGAACTAACATGCAAAATAATCAGGAACTGTGGGAACAAGCAGCATAGAAAGTCAATAAAAGGAACAAAGCAGAGTATAAACACATGAAGGACACTTGACTTATAGTCTGCCTAAAAGTAAATGGAGTTTTATCGCTATAAAATAAGTTGTGACTTTTGTTACTGTTGTGTGTACAGTTTCAGCTCAGTCCATTCAAAACCTGCTTGATGCAGCCGCAACGGTTACTTCCTTTCAGCGTGTAATATGAATTTTTTGATGTTAGAAAAAGCTTCCTGAATTAACACAAAGGCAATAGAAATTTTTGGTTTAAATGTAAAAGCTTCTTGTCTCTCAGTATTAAAAAACGAACTGAATTCTGTGTGTTCCAGACGACTGTGCTGTGGGCAAAATTTATGTGAAAGGAGTGGAGTAAACAGAAAAATAGAGTCAACTGCATTCTGCGAACCTTCTCAACGCTGACTCCTCGCTAAGACTGATTCCTTGATTAAATGAATAATTAAAATTTATAGACAGCAATAATCAGGTACGCCGATCCCACTGGCCGCGCGGTCTAAGGCGTAGGTCTGCGGCCCAGCGCTTGTTGTGATCGTGGGTTAGAATCCCACCGGGGGCATGGATGTTTATCTCTTGTGAGTGTTTGTGTTGCCAGGTAGAGGTCTCTGCGACGGGCCGATCCCTCGTCCAGAGGAGTCCTACAGACTGTGGTGTGTGTCTGAGTGTTATCAAGTGAAAATAAACAACCTTGACACCTGCTGTGAGTAGGTAGAAGAGGGAAGGACTATGACGACGATAATCAGGTATGTTACAACAGAAGTTACATTTCTCAACCTTGATGATTATGTCCCTTGACCTTGAAGCTTGAGTCTTTTTTCCGCAAAGAAAAGAGCAAACAGGGCCTGCTTGTTCTGGAGAAAACAGACGAGCTTTTCGCACACCGACTTGCGTGAATAAGCTGAAAAAGTGGCAAGTAACTTGAGAGAACTACTGAAGCCATGACAGGGGCATAGTCACAAATGTCAAGATTTGAAGAGCCGTGAAGGACTTTACGAAAGAATGTAACACCAACGCCTGCACGTAAAGTGTATCGTACAGGCGCCTGCACAAGTATGAACAGCCTTATAAAGAATATGCAGTGGTTACATGTGAGATGATCTCCGATTAAAGCTGTTATAGTTCCCTGCATTATCAAGAAATTAAACTGTCTCCATGAACTGAAGTATACAGTAAAGGACAAAGTAAAGAAAAGTGAATCTAAACCTAGCAACATAACGTTGTTCTTACATATTAACCCTTTAAAGACGACCGCATTCTGTCTAATATTAAGACCGAGGGCGTACCGCGCAGTAAACACTTTCCACCTCGGTTTAAAAAACCAATAATTTGATAACGTGTAAGATAAAAGTTGCTTATGGTTCCCAGATAAGTAAAAAAACACATAAACGCAATGTGAGCACCATAGAGAATTGACTAAATTTAAGCCTGGTGAAGTAAAGTTACCGCCAGGCTTTAAAATATTAATATATAATATACAACTCCCGTCTTCCCTCTCGTCCTCATCTGCTCCTCCTCCTTCTCCTCCTCCTCATCACCATGATCATCATGATCATCATCATCGCAATCACCATCTGAAGTCTTCAGTTTACGGGTTTATGTTCGCATAAGCCCACCTCTTTTGGAAGTAACAGTACGGTTCACTGGAATACGGTGCTTAAGCGGCTTAATGGAGGAAATATTTCAAAATCACTCCCTGCTTGTATTTCGTCAACAATCCCCTTAAAAATAAAATTTAACTACAACGTTTCGGGAAGAGGATTGGTCTCCGTCCTCGGGTAAAATAACGAAACATCCATTCAGATGGGCGCGACATTTTGAACCTCTCGGCACAGAGAATATTCAAATGTAACAGGTCTTCCTCTTACACGTAAGGAAGTCTCTTTCATTTGAATATTATCTTCCTCTGCATATTTTGTATTAGTTTCGTCTGAAGACGGTCCTATTGCGGGCCGAAACATGTAGCGCCTTCATGTAGGTGATATAATTTTACTTACAATAAAGTGTTGTGTTTAACTGGCTTTGTTAGCATAAATGATAGTTCATAAAAAAATCCACGATAAATAACCTAAAACTTGCAAGATCAGATCGTTTATCGATACTTTAAACGTACCTTAAGTGCGACTGACTAGTCTAACGTGAGTTTTCATATCTAACACACACACACACACACACACCCCCCCCCCCCCCCCCACCGGCCGAAAACAGAATGCTTTGTACCCGCGTACAGAAGTTCACGCACACTTTAGGGCACTATCGTAACGCCGGTAAGCAATTTAACCACTCCCTTGAACGCAGGTGCGTTGACGTACCGTGTACAGTGTAGCCTCCAAGTCACAGCTTTGAAGCGAAGTGAAAATTGAATCAATTATTTACCAACACAGACTCGAAGGAGAGACAAAGAAGGCAAAGCGCGCTACTATTCTTCAGGTCGCATCAAGTATGCAAGAAAACCGGTTCGCGTAATGACGCAAAAAAAACCGTTTACATAAGCGTTCCCAACCAGAAGCCCGGCAGGTAATAAAGTCCACCATTATTGCATGGCCAATCCAGTGTTGCGGTAACTCACACTGCTACACAGTCAAACAGACCCACGTGTAGTTACTGGGCGATAATTAGTTCAGCGTTGGTGGTGACACATATCCATGGATTTGAAGTTTCTACGTTGATATTTATTTTAAAGACAGATTTTAATTGTGTAAACATCCCAGAAAATTCGGCGTCGTCGTCGTCGTCGTCGTCGTTGTTGTTGTTGTCGTCGTCGTCATTTTTGTTGTCGCTCTCGTCTTCAAATTTAAGCACTGCACCCTCAGGTCCGTTCCGGTCACACGATGTCTTTATCTTCCACCTCGTTCTGGTTCTTCCCAAGTCTCCTCTTCCCCAGTTTACATAAAATACTTAAACACGTTATACTTTGTCATCATTCATTCACTGTCTTATAAACGTCATATTTCTCTTTTGCTTGTAACTTTACAGGCAGGCAAGCGGGCGGGCGGGCGGACAGGCAGGCAGGCAGAGAGGCGGGAGGTTGCCGGGAGCAGGCAGGCAGGCAGACAAAACAGTCCAAACAAACGCTCGGATATGAACGCCCCCCCCCCCCCCCATTCAGATTAAATTATGTCCGTAACGAAATTTGGCGGATGGACATTCCTGATTCGTACTGGAGAATCCATGGATTCTGCTCTCCCTCCATTGGCCAGATATCGTGAATTGAAGCATCCCGCAGTGTTACCACTCTCTGTTACCCCTGCGCTAGTACATTAACCTTCTAAAGCCTAGCGGTAACTTTACATACCACCAGGTTTAACATTAAAAAAGTCTACGTGGTGCCCACATTGCGTTTATGTGTTTTGTACGGATCTCAGAACAAACAGCAACTTTTACCTTATAAAACATTAAGAGATTGGTTTTTATAACCGAAGTGGAGAGTGTTTACAGCGCGGTACGCACTGAGTCCTTATATAAAACAGATACGCTTCGTCTTTAAAGGGTTAAAACATAACAGGCCATGGTTCCCAAGTTTCGGAGTTATTCAAGTTATCTTCCCGTTCAAAGCAACACAAACCACGCAGCTCACAAATTGCAAATTCGAGGTTCTTCTCACAGGGGTGCGAATACGATTCAAGTCTTCTAGAAGTAACGCCGTACCAACTTTGAAATTACGGACGTTCGAAGGAGCGTAATGCCTTAACTTTCAAAGTCAAATTCTTGGACAGCTGGGCATTGAAGGTGGAGGTATTACAACCCTTAAAACTTTGGTAACTATTTACCAGTCCACATGGCGTAACACCCGGTAACTCTTCAATATTCACAGTACATAAAGTGCTGGCCAAAGGTTAAATCAAGTGGAGTACAGATTAGACAAAATGTCTGACAACACACATATACAGAGCCAAGCAAAATAAGGTAATTTATGTTTCCACGTTACAAAGAAGCCGCACGAACAGCGCGTTCCTAAAAGCAGAGCAGCTTCTGCTGACAACTGACAAGTTAACATATGTTACAAAATTATGACCAACAATACTGATTCCAGAAGAATGTTGGTAATTACATGGTTTAATTAAAAGCTGACAAATAAACCAATGCCACAATTATTAGACAGCAATCTGTTTTGTTTGTGGACCGAGCTACAAGCGTGCCCAGTGAATGTTTTAATATGTCAACAGCTATATTCTTTTCTCCTTAAATCTGCAACACATACATGCACAAAGCATAGAGCACAGAGTACACAATCGGTGAGCAGAATAAATACACTCATTAATCCACACCGACTATATCATAACGGAGCGGGTTTCAGCAATGGAGATTACGCGTTATGTGTGTATCTAAACAGGTACCGCCTCTTGTGACAAAGACAGTTAATTTTGTTTGGTTACTTCCGAACTTGGCCTATATTATACACACATCCACACATTGTGCACGCGTGAGGACACACACCGTACCTACAAATAAGTTAAACAGGCATATAAAAGGAACATTACTAGAACCTCTAATGCTGGTGAGGTACCTCATTACAACCTCCTTTTGCCGCCTGCAGTGTGGTTCAGATGTGCGCAAAAGGAATCATCATGTTCAAACCGCATGGCTTCTTTTCTTAGCCGAAATTATTAGTGGTAAAAAAAAACGGAACGACATACGTGCTGCTTTAAATCTTGAACTCATATGCACGTATATATGCGGAGGCTGTAAGATTAACCCTTTAAAGACGAAGCGTATCTGTTTTATATAAGGACTCAGTGCGTACCGCGCTGTAAACACTCTCCACTTCGGTTATAAAAACCAGTCTCTTAATGTTTTATAAGGCAAAAGTTGCTGTTTGTTCTGAGATCCGTACAAAACACATAAACGCAATGTGGGCACCACGTAGAATTTTTTAATGTTAAACCTGGTAGTACGTAAAGTTACCGCTAGGCTTTAAAAGGTTAAACAAGTTAGGAAATATCAGCACAATGTAACACTTCAGTTACCGTTCCTAGACTTCAATATTTTGAAGAAAAACATTCAACACGCGAGTATATGAAATGTGGCTCTCCTCATTTTACCTTGAAGCGGGGCATTGCGAATTTCTTGCACAGACTTTCCAATACATTTGACGGTGCTGCAGTCTGTGAAGGAGAGAACGTTTCTGCAAGTTATCCACTAACGATCGCACAATCTGCTTCACCAACGTGCTCAGTAAATGCTTCTGGCAACACAAAATAAACAGAGCAGAGACTTGGACACTGACTTTTTGACAGGGATGAAAACTCATTTATATGACCAATATGTAAAATGTTACACAGCCTAATATAAATTTACATTTTACCTACATTATTTACATACAAAGAGGTTTAATTACTGGTTCGGTGTAACAAAGGGAACAGTATACAACCGCATACTTAGAATTTCCACTTAAGTTACCTTACTAAGAAACAAAAGAGACGTACGTGTGTTCCAAATATGACGTAGAGAGGAGCATCTAGCGCAAGTGTCAACAGCAGAATGAGTGTTACGTCGCTGCATCTGAGTGTGCAGCATTAATCTGCTGCAGCTTTAATGTCTTCTTCTTCGCAAGGAGAACAAAGCTTCTTGAATGTGACAGCTCGATTATACACAATTTACAGAACACTACTCCAAGACACTGGCTGGTGGCAAGTGCCGCAAATAATGCAATAAATACTCGAGCGTTTTGCTAAACTGTACTTAAATAAAACTAAACCATGCGCTAACTAGAGAAGCTGCATTGTAAGCACATATACAAAGCAGTTCTTACCAAGGCAAACCGAGAAACGTGAAGCCCCCATATACGTATTTACAGAACCGTTGGTGTCCCCGAAACTAACTTGGCTGAACAAACTTTTTCTTGAGAAACTAATGGTTGTTTAGCTATCAAAGAAACAAACCGTCTTCCGAAACGTCACCACCACGTTCTGAAGAGTTCTCCTCTACTACTTATGCTCAGCTACTTGTATCCAGGCCACATCTTTACATCTTACTTCTTCAGGACAGCTCTTAAAAGTAACCCTCGTATCTACGACTAGGCCTCCGTATACCGTCCGGTCTCTAACCTCCACGCATTCAGGCCAGCATTTTTAGGTATTTCGCACATCGCGCTACGCGCTAAATACTCTGCCTATCTTATAACCTTCGATTTAATCGCAGTAATCGCAGCTTCCCGTTAGTATATTTAAATTATTCCACAATGATGACACTTTCCATCCCTTAGACAAAAACAGTGCTTTCTATATCGGCAGACGTAACGACATTAATGACGAATTCGCAAGCAGTGGCAACTGTAGTGACTATGAGGGTGGGAAGCGGAGGTTATGACGGTAATAAAGCTTTGGGAATGTTCGAAAATGCGTGCATTACGCAAATACGTAAGACTTTGTAACATAATATTTACGTACAGATAGTTCGTAAAAGATACCTAGAACGGAAGGACTCCCCCTAGGGTAAGAGCAATATCTTAGTACAGACATACGAACAGCCTGTTCAAGAAAACGATGACGCGAATTAATTTCCCTCGTAGTTAAATTTAACGTCGTTTGCAATGTTTCACAAAGAGAAGCTTATTTATACATGCAACTTTAATTAAATTCGGTTGACATTACGTTTCTGGAATGATTTTCGGTTCCAAGTCTCCACCAGGTAAGTACTAGTACAGTCTGATGCCAAACTACATCAGAATCCTTAGCAAGCGGCCACGGAATGTTGGTTTATCAGTGCATAGCCTCCAAATAATCAAATGTAAAGCGTTTTGTTTCTCCCTGCACTGACACTGGCATTGTGTGTGTGTGTGTGTGCGTGTGTGCGTGCGCGCGCGCGCGCGCGCGTGTGTGTGTACGAAATTAAATCCAGCTCTACCTAACTGTAGAAGTGACTGTTCTCCGTTGAAGCCAGTTCATTACCAGACAGGATGTGGGCTGCTCTAGCAAAACACTGAAAGAAGCTTCAGCAAATGTAGAAAGAACTAAGGATGCCCAATTTCATTTGTAGTTAACAGTTCCACTCTGAGTGCGTAGTTTAATGAAAATTGAATTACTGTAATGCCACTTATTTATCGGTCACTTTAACTATTTACAAGAACACATGTTTAAAAATCTCTGAAACGTATTGAGAAAAATCTCGAAGGTACAAGTTTTCAAAATATTGCAGTTTTTAGATATAATATTCTCATATTTAGCTACATGGAATTTGCTATGCTTATCAACCCTTTAAAGACGAAGCGTATCTGTTTTATATAAGGACTCAGTGCGTACCGCGCTGTAAACACTCGCCACTTCGGTTATAAAAACCAGTCTCTTAATGTTTCATAAGGCAAAAGTTGCTGTTTGTTCTGAGATCCGTACAAAACACATAAACGCAATGTGGGCACCACGTAGAATTTTTTAATGTTTAACCTGGTGGTATGTAAAGTTACCGCTAGGCTTTAAAAGGTTAAAGCATACAGCTGTAGTTTTGGACGGTTACCGACCTACACTTGTAATATACCGATATGAGTACAAAAGGAGGGGGGGGGGGAGACTGATGCTTTTATCTAAAATTTACCACTTATTTTGCCATGATCTTATCGTGGACGGAATAACAGTAAAAATCTCACCGTCACGTTGTATGCGCTGGTACGCGTCATGACGGCTGTCAAAAATCGTATATCCGCACGT
The DNA here is from genome assembly GCA_013340265.1 of Coptotermes formosanus. Lineage (NCBI taxonomy): Eukaryota > Metazoa > Arthropoda > Insecta > Blattodea > Rhinotermitidae > Coptotermes > Coptotermes formosanus. The sequence continues at coordinate 301,601 of BLKM01000816.1, forward strand.
GCCCTGTATGTTTCTCTTACAAAATTACTTTACTAGAGCACCGGCAAACATATTTTTAAAAAGCTGTAGAAAAAATATCTGTGGGTGGTTTCCAATACGTGTACACCTTTTATTATAAAAACTAAGGTAAGAAAGTATGATAAAACACACGTTCTTCTAATTCATGGAATCTTTCACGTCTGTTAACACGCGGAAAAGTAGCACGTATCGTTACAACTACAAATCACAAACGGGTTTCATAAGCTGAGCGGTAAAACAGCTGCACCACTAGTTTCCTTGTGGAAACTAGAAGATGTGGGGTCGTTTGGGTCTGCAACTTGTTTCTGCAAATTAATTATGCTGCGAGGTGAATCAGTACGGTGGGAAAGGCTGGAGGGCGGAGAAGCAACCTTAGGTTGCTTTCGGATATAATCATTGGCGATCTCTGGTACATGTGGAAGAAAACAAGCGAGATCGAATACTGTGCACAGTGTTGATATATTAAAATTCTAATACATCAACACTATTTGTAGTATATATATTCTAGTATATTTTTACCACGTAATGGTGATTACCACAATATACGTACAATCTACCGTTCACCGATTTATCACATGATGCTTGTTGTCTGATAAAATGTGCCCCCTGATGATGGCTGAATGATCACAGCCGAAACAAGCTGGAGAGAGAAAAATAACTGTGCTGTAGCTGGTGATTAATAAATCTGTATAAAAATAATAAAACCGATATCAAAGTCTGCCAAAAATGGATGTTCGTATCTTAAGCCAGATATGCCACAGATAGCTAATTCATAGGGGAGATCGAATACTTATTTTTATGTCTACACTTTATGTATCGAACTCGGTTCCAGGCTCTCAGGTTATAGGCCTATTTATAAATTATACAGAATCACACTTTGCTATATCGGTACTCTCCCGAATAATTTTTTAAAGTTGAACGGAATGTGGAGAGACAGCTGTACTTAAACAATTGAAAGATGTCATAATAAAATTTTGCAATAATAACAATAATAATAATAACATAAATCGGTATGAAGCCCACAATTACACTGTGTATATACTACGCCTACGTCACTTTATACATTATTCTTTGCACAATAGTTACACATTATCCGAATTCACACATTTGCAGTGGCTCAAATCCAACTGTTGGCCGATATGTTGTCCTGAAAATGAAAGACGTCAGTTTGTGACATCACAGTACTGCCTGTGAGTACACACGTGAGTGTCTGCAGGTGTGCCTGTAGGTCTGACTGTTTAAAATTCGGAACACTTAACCGAACCTCGCTGAACTTGATACGCCAGTTAACGTATTGGAGAAACCCACAAATACGTTATTTTATAATTTACAAAAACCGGTAATAAAACATGGCGAATTCACGAAACTGTAAGACCAGAGAGAGTTTAGACCATTCTGACAAGATGTATGGTGATGGAACCTGGAAAAGTAATTGACTTTTGCTAAGGACACCGTGTTTTGTAATGTTAAATAACACTATTTGGTTCAAGCAAATATGTTCTGTACTTTTGGGTTTGATAGCAGTACCTAATGGGTCACTGGACACATATATACTTTTGTAAAACAATGTTTACGAATTGACCACTACAAGCATAAAATTCGTGTATCATACTACAATCTTCAGGTCCATCAAGTGGTCTCGTCCTTTCAAGTTTACAGACCAAAATTCTACATATCTTTATCACTTCAATGCCAGATGCCCCGCCCTGCCAACCGCCTTGAACTGACATATCTACAGTAACGGGATCTGAACTGCCAAGATGACTCAGGATAGCTCAGTCTGTACTGCAACTAGACTAGAAACCGAGAGACTGTGGTTCGATTCCTGGCAGGGGCAAGGGATTATACCTTCACCAAAGCGTCCGGACTGACTCTGCGGTCTGCCAAGCCTTCTGTTCAATGGCTACTCTTTCCTCTGGATTAAAGCGGTCGGGGAGAGTACCAACACCACAAATGCACGGAGATACGCAACGCATCCACTCCCACACATACCTCCATGGCTTGCAAAGGGATAACACTGCTTTCACCTTCGTAAAATATGAAGCTCATTACGAAAAATTCTCTAGACTTCTGATGTCTCCTGTCTCCAATTCCCCGATACCTACCGCATCATCCCGTTAACTTCCATAGTGGTAAATTAGTAAGTTTTTGTTCTAAAGAGGATACAGAAATAAAAAAATTCCAAATAAGGATGCGTAATATTCATCATTTCACACAGCATATTATATGACGTCAAAACAGAAGCCTCAAATTGACCCATTTACTTTCTAACTTACCTCCCAACTCTAACTATATAAACAGCTTAAAATGATACTAAAATTCCCTACATGTGATGCAGCTTCGTTAAGTCAGTTAAACAACACTCACTCTACTTATGCTACTTACAGCATGGGTCTCCAACACATGGCCCGCGGGTCGCGTTATATTATGCAACCAACAGCCACATTTGTGAATTATGTACCTGCTATAAAAGTTACACACAAAATTTAGGAGGTTACTTACACCACGTATTTTTATTTTTCCTGCGGACCGCGAACCAGCCCACAATAACCGGTGAGGCCTTTGCCTTAAAAAGTTTGGGCGACCATGACTTACAGCTTAAAGATGGATTGAGCAAGCTCTTCCGAAACGTCAGAAGCATTTATTAATGCATGCTCTGTATCCCGAAACACCTGAATCTTCATGAGCGCTGCTGTAAGAACCTCAAACCTCACAACTAGATAACAACAACGTCTTATTAGCGTGCACCTTCTGACATGTTTACAGCGAAATTGGCCATCCTCTGTCGAGAGAACGTTCTACACTTTTTGGCCTCACTAAAATTCCATTCTCTCCCGTTCCTTCTCTAGTTAAAAGCAGCAGGTGCCACTAACAAGCAGGCGGCCACGTGTGTAAACTGTCAATATTTGTATTAAATATTACTGTCTCCTGGGATGTGGCACCGTATACTCTGATAGAAATTCAGCGAAATTTCGGAAGAACTTGTTTAGCTTATATTCAGGTAGAACAACGCCAATAAAATAAAAGCAGCACGTTTTTCTAGAACATCGATAAATTCCTACCAAACTACGCGGCGTCACACCCAAGAAGACAGTAATCGTCACTGTCAACGCCGTGAAAACGTCGCACGAGCTGTACTATCCCGTTTCGTACAGCATGTCGTCTTCTGCAATTTATAACTTCAGTAGCAAGGGGCTGTCAGAGAGACCGGGCCTCATTAAGGGGCAATGCAATATTTAACAGAGTGGAGAGCTGCCGGAGACCCGTAGAAATTATTCAGGAGAAGACTGGAGGGATTGAAGATTAGCTTAGCTCGGCGTTGGACACAACGTCGCACAGGAAGATGAACTACGCAGTTACATTCAACTGTATAGCTGCTACTCACTTATATTTTGTTCTGCTACACTCAAAAATATTGACCATAAATTTAGTGTGGTCTCTGCGACAAAACACGTGAAATAATAATGACTTACTTTCCCTTAAAATCGCTACGAATTTCCAAGCTATGTCCACTGCAATGTCACTGCCGACCTCTCAGACAAGTTACTGCAGACAATGCCTTTCTTTTCAAGATAGAATACCCTGTGAAGATTTCGCGTTCATGCGAAGTTTACATATATAAACAGAAGAGGAAGATAAAGAGATGGAAGAACATTTGAAGAACAACAAGTCGTATTAATACAAAAAAGTAAAGCACTCATTTATGCATTCCTTGTCAGAAAGACGGACATTTGTTTTCAATCAGGTAACGGCTGAACCAAATTCTAAGTAACAGCGGCCGTAGAGAAGAACAAGAAACGTTTTGCATTCAGCAACTACAACATATGCGGAATGACCAAGTCACTTTACACAGATACTAAAATACGAGTACGGGTTGGGCGAGAGGTTGCCACGCTCCTGTGCAAAAGTACAAAAAATCAGACATTTTATTTTTTACACATGAACCGTCCTTAAATGACAAAATTTCAGACTGGTGATTTTGGTAAAAATGTGACACCAAGTAACACAAGACAGGCAATGTGAGCATAAAGAAACATTCAAGCGCGTTCGCGTACCAACTGTTACTGTAAATACGTAATAAGTATTGCATATTCTGAGTGTGTATCTGTAGCCTTAGTTATCCGGCATGCAAAGCGCATGCGCCGTATTATATTGATATTTGTGGTCTGTCCGGCTGTACCATATTTTTCCACATTATCTCATAAACGGCACGATTTTCGGAAAAACCTTACTGAACATAAAATGTGTGTTTTGATTTTATACACAACTTTTGTCTGAAACAATTCTCGTTCTAAGAAGTATTGAGCAAGATATTATAAATGTATATGGGTCTTCATGTAAAGTAACCGTTATTCTTGTCAGAATTTAATGAAACTTGAACCTTCTGAACAGAGTTTTGAAAAACATTCAATTATCAAATTCCATGTAAATCTATCCAATGAGAGCCGAGTTATTCCACGCGAACACAGAGACAGATATGACGATGCTAATAGTAGCTAAATTCTAAAAGGTTTTGACAGTGGTGTATAATATTGTGTGGTGGTGGTGTTATGGACTTTGTCCATCGTCCGAAGAGCAAAATATTAAAAATATTAAAAATTAAAATCACAATGTCTCGGAAGCAGAACCAGCTTCCGAAACGTTGTGATTTTAATTTTTAATATTTTATTCTTCAGACGATGGATAAAGTCCATAAACCCATCACCACACAATACTAATACTAGCTTTTCGCAATTTTGCGAACGCGCCTAAAAACGGTTCGCCACCTCTGCTCAAGGTTATCCACTATTAACCTATTCACGTTTCGTATTTTTATATAAATATATATGCATGCACGCACTAAGTGGCATGACAATAACCAAAGTACAGTACCGGCTCACAGTGAGCTTTGCTTAAGGGCAAGCAAGATCCTTTAAAAGCCGATCTTAAGTTCTTCCCAAAGTAAGATATATGAACATAAAAAATGCCAGGAAAGGCAATGAAAAATATGCGTTAAAATTTATCGGTAAATTCTTCTTTATGCATTGAAGGACTGAACTATTATAAGAAACGAAGGACGACACGGCTGACTTTGATACCCCGGAGGCAAAGCCTTTTTGCTATATCAGCTTCCACAGAACACTCAAAGCTTGGCTCCTGCACGTAAGTTATGGTGTGTAACCGGTATCTACAAAAATGCACTCTTCCAAAGACAGCCAACGTAATCTCTATCCTACTCCTCAAGACGTGAAACCACCTGAATTTTAATACGGAAATGGGAATTTTGGGCGTATTTTAAGGCACACTGTACTTACTTTTACGAAAATTTGATAACATTCCCACGCTGTCGAATCAGTTTATGGTTTTGTAACTTTATTAAAAATAAACATGAAATACACACATGCCTACATATCTCATGTATTAAAAAATTACCAGTACACGTTCAACTGTAATAAAATAAACTACAATTTAATAGACTCGATTAAGTTAAATTAGTTTTTAAAAGCATTGTTTTCCATGTCATGAGATAACAGTGCGTCTGACCCATGCGTCAGTAACGATGTCACGTACATGAGGTCTTCCTACGCTCTCCTGGGTTGTTACGGTGCATCGCACATTGATAGTTTGCCGACGTTTCGGGTACCATAATCAAGAGTAGAGTCCTTGGACCGTTTGACCCTTCAAGATGAGACTGACGGACTGTCCCATAGTGTCCCGTAAACAACTATCAATACATGCTGCTGCGTACAAACCCAGGACAGCGAAGACCTCCCCTACACCGCAGCAGAAACCTTAAATTTCGCATATCATGTACGTATTTGTTGACGGCGATGGCAGGTTGTTTCATAACGCTTCTCACGACTAATTCACTGTGTTATTTCTGTGTCATTTCACGCTTCAAAATCCTGTAATATTTCACCAACTTTTCATACTAATTTGTTTTCATGGCTCCACATATCTACTTGGGCCTATTCATCCTCATTGTTCAGGTTTCGAGATCACACTCATACACACACCACACTCGGTAGGACTCCTCTGGACGAGTGATCGGCCCGACGTAGGGACCTCTACCTGACAACACACAACATTCACAAGAACCAGACATCCATGCCCCCCGGGCGGGAATCGAACCCACAAACCGAACAAGCGAGTGGCCGCCGACCCACGCTTTAGGCCGCGCAGCCACTGGGATCGGCATTCAAACTAGTTAGTTATCTTACTACGGAACACATTTTATTTTCTTAGAAACAGCAGCTAGTGCAAAAGTGCACTCGTCATACTAACCTTTTAAAGCCTAGCGGTAACTTTACATACGACCAGGTTTAACATTAAAAAATTCTACGTGGTGCCCACATTGCGTTTATGTGTTTTGTACGGATCTCAGAACAAACAGCAACTTTTGCCTTATAAAACATTAAGAGAGTGGTTTTTGTAACCAAAGTGGAGAGTGTTTACAGCGCGCTACGCACTGAGTCCTTGTACAAAACAGATACGCTTCGTCTCTAAATGGTTAATTCGGCGGTGTTAGATTTGCAACTGCCACGTTCTTGCGATTTTATCAGTAGGCTAAATAAAGAAAAGTTTTGTGAAAGTACGAAGCCTTCAAGTAAAACAACGAAAATATTAAATGATATCCGGAACTAACATTCTTCAAAAGCTTCATAAAAACTTCTAAGGCCTGAGGTGGTTCAGGTTTTCCAGGGTCCAAAGATGTTTACTCACTTAAATCTTTATACGAAATATGGCAAATAGACGGCACAAGGCTGATCGCATGAAATTTCGATTTCTTCGTCTCTGAACTGTGTTATTTACACTAACTAAGGTCTCTGGTCTCAGAGCAGTTCCTTTTGTGTAATATAAACCGTTATAATCACGTGTGGCAGAATCAACGGTTATCAAATCGTTAGGCCACTGATTTACAGAGGGGTAATATTCATGCGTCAAGGGCCTCTTCGTTTCGTTTCGTATTCCTTCCCTCTTCTGCCTACTTGTTCACAGCTGGCGCAGAGGGATTTGATTTTCACTTGATCACACTCAAACACACATCACATTCGGAAGGACTCCTCTGGACGAGGGATCGGCCCGTCGCATAGACCTCTACCTGACAACACAAACACTGTAAAAGAAACAAACATCCATGTCCCCGGTGGGATTCGAACACGCGATCCCGGCAAGCGCTCGGCCGCAGACCTACGCCTTAGACCGCGAGAAGGGCCTCTTCCTTTCACGTAAATAGGTTTCTGTTATGTCATTCCTAGACGCTGGTAAAGATTTAGGGAACAGCCTGTATGCGGTTCCCGCAATCGATGCGCGTGGTTGTGGCTGAAATTTGGGCCATTCAGGACGATTGTTATTATAATGACACTAATAAAAATATCGTTTTAGTTGAAAATTTAACAGGCACGTATGGAATTGATAAAAATAAAATTTCCATCAAACTCCAAGAATTGGATTGCTTTTGCCTCTAAAAATAAAATAGAAAAAAGGAATATTTGGATGCGCTTCAGTGTTCATATTAGCATAAGTTATTCACGTGTATTATCTCAACGCGCTGTCCCCAGTGGGCAGGTAGTACTGTCTTATTCATCCTCATATAAACAACCAATCTCCTGTACAGCAGACCAGGGATCCACCGGCAAAGACCGCCTACAATTTAACCACCTTTTATACATTGTGTATGTTTTTACACGTACTTATATTGTTAGTTTTTTTTTGCGTAATTCATACTTCACAATAGTCCCTGATGATGATCCCAGGAAAGGATCGAAACATGTTGGACTAGCTTACAGAGACTGTATGATATAATATCTAAAAAAGCCAAAAGAGTTGATTATTGTGTGTTAGGTCTCAGAAATTTTCTTTTATATAAACACACCAGATTTAAGATCAATCATTTACAGAAGAACACTGACCTTAATTATAGTTACAGCTTCATACCGTACCGCGCAGTAAACACCACCTGTCTCTGTTATAAAAGCCACTCGAACTCGGCCGACGTTGTATAGGGGAAGTTGCTAATTAATCTGAGATCCATAAAAACTGCAGGAACACGATATTTGGGCATAATTTAGAATTTTCCAATTGTAAACTTGGTTGTACATAAAGTAACCACTGGACTTTAAAAGGCTGTTTCAGTTTATCATTTTAATCATAAGTGACTCTTAACAAAAATTCAGAATGTAAGATAATCATCAAATAGTTTGTTGGGACGATATAATGAAGAAAAAAATACGTAATTACGCAAAGAAAAACATGATTAACTGAAAAGTGCAGAGCGAGCAGACCAGGAGTCAGTGTAATGATGATTCCGGTTTTCCACGGGTCAGACTGGAGCTCCCGCCCCTGCTGTGTATCGCTGCACAGTACTGTAATAGGTCAGCCGTATGTTCGGTCAGGTAATGAGTGAGGGCAGGCAGCCTCAACGTGAAACTTTTAGCGGTCAGGTTACGCAATAAATTGCCGCCATTACGTAGCACTCAAGACTCGGAAATCACCTTGCAGTATACCCCCTAACACAGAGCATGGCAATATAACTTCTCTGAACGGGAAAATAGAGGAGTGTATTAGACGTACTTTGTACAACGTGCAAGCAGAGAATACCGAATGTTTCACATAGAGTATCCTAGACGAATTCTGATAAACTTTGATACTATGGTTTATGTTACGCCATTGGAGGACACTCCAAAATTCTTGTTTCTAATGGCCTGTAATTGGTAATAGTAATGTGGTAGACGCACAAACTTTTGAGGTGGGAGAAATACTACCCTTACTGCCGAAATGAGTATAGAGATAACGTTAATAACACGAACTGTTGTAACAGAATTAATCGTGGAAACGAAATTAATTAACGTAACAATGGTGACAATTATCTCGAGCTTTATGAAATATACACGCAGTCAAAATACAAATTCAAAATGTCAATGTGCAACAAGCCCATGCAAAAATCGCGTGAGCTGCAGTGCATATTGCACTTTCCATCTCTTATTTACATTCCATATTTTCAGAGAAAGTATTACAAAGAGTCAAGGAGCAAAAGAACACCCTGCATACGATAAAACAAAGGAAGGTTAACTGGTCACACCTTGAGCAGGAACTGCCTTCTAAAACACGTTATGAAAGGAAGGACAGAAGTGACGGGAATACGAGGAAGAAGAAATAAGCAGCTACTGAATGATCTTAAAAAACAAGGAGATGTTGTAAACTCAAAGAGGAAGCACTAGATCGCAATATGTAGAGAACTCGCTTTGGAATAGGATAGGGACCTGTCGCCAAGACTGACTACGGGATGATGATGACGATGATGGTGGTGGTGGTGGTGGTGGTGGTGGTGGTGGTGGTGGTGGGGGTGGGGGTGCGGGGGGGGGGGGTGTTGGTTGGGGGGGTGGGGGTGGTGGGGGTGGTGGTGGTGGTGGTGGTGGTGGTGGTGGTGGTGGTGGCGGCGGCGGCGGCGGTGGTGGTGGCGGCGGCGGCGGCAGTGGTGATAGTAAGGGTGTTGGTGGTGGTGGTGGTGGTGGTGGTGGTGGTGGTGGTGGTGGTGGTGGTGGTGGTGGTGGTGGTGGCGGCGGCGGCGGCGGTGGTGGTGGCGGCGGCGGCGGCAGTGGTGATAGTAAGGGTGTTGGTGGTGGTGGTGGTGGTGGTGGTGGTGGTGGTGGTGGTGGTGGTGGTGGTGGTGGTAGTGGTGTAGAGAATAGCGAGAACACATGACGAAACAAACTGCTACACACACACACGCGCGCGCGCGCGCACACACACACACACGACCGCCACATTCTGCCGTCGTGACTGGTAGGGCCGTCACAGCGGACAACGGAAGAGCTACACTGCGGACGGTTAGCCTATTCCCAATCCTCCGACGAACACAGCTATTATCCTGAACACTTTGTCGACTAATATCTGCCACGCGACGCAACGAACGGCACATATGTAGCCAACAGCTTCAATAATTCTTTTATGGACGCCAAATGTACGTCATTAAATATTTTAATTACATACTGCCGCATACAGTTTAATCCAGTTCGCACCCCTCCCCCCAACACAATTTTTAATACCGTGTTTAAACCTCAGTTTTCATCTCCACATCAGACTTATTAATCTGATTTACCAAGAAATATAAATTTTGCTTCGCAGTTGGTGTACATCAATGCTATGTGAAGCTCCAGTATTTAACCATTAGCTGGGAGTCCACCTGTTCCACATTCAGGAAACACCAGGTTCCAATTTGGGCATCAAGACCGGTTATCCTGACCGCTGTTTTGTGGTTATCCTCAGTCCGTCCAGATAAACGGCGGCAGAGTGTCTAAACTAGGCCACGTCCTTTCCAACTCCCTAACCATTCTATCATTCAGAGTTGCAGAATACGAGTTCCTTACACGGCATTTAAAAATCGTAAGTAAATACCCGTACTTGGAGAGAAACAAACTTACCGTTAAATTAAAACCTTATCTCAGCTGCAGGCTAATTTTTTATCTTAAGCTTCTCCTTATAATTTTCGGCTTCTTCTTCTAGCGTGAGACAATACTTACATCCTTAAAAACAAATTTAACCCTTTAAAGACAAAGCGTATCTGTTTTATATAAGGACTCAGTGCGTACCGCGCTGTAAACACTCTCCACTTCGGTTATAAAAACCAGTCTCTTACTGCTTTATAAGGCGAAAGTTGCTGTTTGTTCTGAGATCCGTACAAAACACAAACGCAATGTGGGCACCACGCAGAATTTTTTAATGTCAAACCTGGTCGTACGTAAAGTTACCGCTAGGCTTTAAAAGGTAAATATTATACTCCTTCCGTATTTTCGAGAAGCTAAATTCTAAATATAAGTTTCTGTTGGTATATTTCAAGCTAATATGACTATTACAAAATAATGATACGTACGAAGACAGTCTGTAAATAAACTCCAAAACGCAGAGAAATACTCGTATTACCTCGCAATCACGGACACAGTTTATGTTACGTAAATAAATTTCTGCAGTATTACCTTGACTCTTGCTTAGCATCTGGTTTGCATTATAACACGTAAACCCGACATCAACACACTTTGGAATTTTCTCTCCTTGCTAATATTCTAGTTAGTGAGTTAAATCTCGCAAGTCCTTATTTACACTCTACACATTAGACAATTGTTCAGCAGTTGCTGCAATCTCCCATCGAACCATTGGAGGCCTATGGGCCTTTGGTTGAGACCCTGGGAGAAAGACCAAATGCTCCTTCCATGAGAGATAACAAGGGCAAAACAGTTCCTTAAAGTGAACTAGAACGGCTATTTGCGTGTTCTTCCTCAAGTCACTTAGATTATGACACTTTTCACTACGATGGTATAGACATATAAAAAGTGACGCTTAACACTAAGATGGTATGCAAATACGGGTAATTTTGCACTTTACACTAAGATGGTAGGCCAATATGGATACAGACGCTTTACAATAAATCCTCCGTACATTCTGAAATGAAAAGGTTTATTACATTATTCATACCAGCCCACCACTGATCCCTGTTCTGAGTCAAACGATCCCAGTCTGTGGCGCCATGGCATATTCAATTGAGATCCATTTTAATAATATAATATTCGATATCCAAGGGTCTCTGAGGCATAACTTTCCCTTCAGCGTTTCCAAAAAGTAAGGATTTCCCATATCTCTCAGGCATTATACATGCCCTATACTATCCTCTATGACTTAATCTCCCCAGTAATATTCAGTGAAGAGCAAGAAATACGACGTGTCTCATTACGCACACTTCCCTCTATCCTCCATCCTCCTGATTTCTACCACACATTTCTCCCATTTCTCTTTATGTTCCAGGCTTTACCCTTTCAGGTGGCAAACACATGAGTCCGTCCTGAATGTCTACGGATTATTTCTAGCATCTACATTTATCCGTGACTGTAACACTTTTTTGTTACTGTCCTTTCCAAAGAGCTCAATTCAGCCAAACTTCTATCCATATATACATTACGAATATTCCTGATTTTTGGTGACGAGACATGACGGAACATGTTCTCCTCAGGACTTACTTCTAGGCCAACATCCTGACCAGAACATAATACGAATTCTGTGTTGCTGTTTATGTTTGTATTTTGACCCGACAAGTGACAGCTGGCTCAATGTTAACCCTCTCGAATAGGTAATAAATTTTCGGGTTTCATAAGAAAAAAAAATTCTTCACTATTTAACTTTCGACATTTACTATAGTTTCACGTATAAAAATGCAAGTCCTTTCGTTTTACGACTGCCCCAAAATCAAACACTGACAAAATAAACGGCTGGTCTTAAAACTTAACTGATCACCCGTAAACTTAATGTGACTTAAACACTGATGAAAAATGTAGGATAAGGACGCGGTACTCGCTTTTCCATTGACTGATATTCAATAAGAATCCTTGCTCTTAAAGGGGCATTTGCAGTATAGCAAAGGGCGATAATTCGGAATAGACAGTCACTGTTCCATCCTTCGTGTTATACGCGGGGTGTACCGGAAAAAAATCAAGTCGTTGTTCTAAATTCGGGAAAGAAACACAATTTTTCTCACTTTGTGTCTGTGACTCTGAAAAAGAGGTTGCTTATAAACATGAAGGTCATCTCCCATAGTTCACGATTATTTTCCAAAAAAAGTCAGAGATCTTAAAATAAGCAAAGACCGTTTTAGTAACAAAAGTCGCGTCCACCTATTTATAAAAATCTAAACACTGGTAGTTCTTTCTCAAAGAAACTCAACGGCAACTTCCGTAATGTAATATCTACAGATTTAAAATACCTGAGCCATTCTATTCTTTTATTAATTCCGAGTCAGTTGATATCACTGAAGATCAGCAGTTGTTAAGCTTTCTGTGCAGTTACGCTGTGCCTGTCGGTAAACAGTTCCCTACATCTGGAAAGACCGTATTGCCCCATGACAACACAACATCCAAAAGACCAGTATAATCAGCAAAAACCGCTGTGAGAACCTTATGTCTCACGGCAAGTTACCTTCATACGATTAGCAGCATAAGCACAGTTAGGAAACTCAATATTCATTACCGCCGTAACAAAATCTCATAAATTTCAAAATGTTGGGCTATCTCATTATAATTCCGAACTTCACACAACATTTCTAAATTTAACACTTTAATATTAACAAAATAATGCAGTTTTCTACAAGGCTTCTATAAACATTCCCTTACAGCAAAACTGGCATTGGAAACATTGTTCACTGAACCACACCAACAATTTTCACACCGATTACAGTCACGGCGTAAGTTTCCCCTCTCGACAAATATCCCACACACTGACACGGTACAGTCTCCGTTATCCTAACTTTACCCGTGATATCACGGGACTGGACCAACATTTAAAGCCAGTCTCGATATTATGCTTGTCAAAACCGATTTAACTCTTCTGGATTAAATTCCGTTGTATGTGTTCAACTACGGGCTAACAAACACTGACATATGTTAATTGCTTATCACATACCCAATTACGGCGTTTTATTAACATCACTGCGCCCCCTGTTCGTGTACAGTCGGTCGGCCAGTTCGTCTGACGGTTAAGCAGGAGATGCGTTAGAGAATCCAGTAATGATTACACTACGAGATGTACATCACAGTACTGGGGGGGAATAATCCGTCACCCAAGTATCCTGCGATATGTATCACAATGCACATCCTAAATCATAAGCGTAACTTGGCAATAACACTCGACGGCGGCGGCGGCGGCGGGGGGGGGGGGCAAATTGACCCTGGGTATTAGGAACTTTATTTTACAAAGGAGATAAATTTCAAAGAGGGGAAAATTTATTCCATAAAACGCAAGTTTTTCATTTTTTTTCACTTTTTATTTGCCATTATTCAATTCACTAACCAAAAAACAGTTCCTAGTTTGAAAAAATATTGGGGAGGGGTGCATTTGCCCCCTTGCCCCCCCTACGCCTATGTCCTAAATTATCTGCACCTAGCACATCATGGACGCTACGGAAAGGGAACACATCTACATCCGTCTCTCTTTACTAGCGCATTTAACGGAAGGTCGAAAACGGAAAGGAATTATGTCAAAGGAAACATTCAACCATTATTCAGGAAAGTTGGAACACTTTGAAATGACAGAAAAGGATAATAAGAAACACATTAAACAATACACCTGTAATAAACACACAAATTATCAACATTTTAACGGAATTAGTGATATGTTTTATCACGAAATTAAGACATTTAGTGCGGTATTTGTTCTCAGAATACAAACTATGAAAAACCTCTAACTTAACGACATTTGTGTGCGTGTGTCTGCATACATCTGAGTGAGTGAGTGAGTGAGTGAGTGAGTGAGTGAGTGAGTGAGTGAGTGAGTGAGTGAGTGAGTGAGTGAGTGAGTGGGCGAGTGTGTGAGTGTGAGTGTGTGTGTGAGTGAATGAGTGTGTGTGTGAGTGAGTGAGTGTGTGAGTGAGTGAGTGAGTGAGTGAGTGAGTGAGTGAGTGAGTGAGTGAGTGAGTGAGTGAGTGAGTGAGTGAGTGAGTGAGAGTGAGTGAGTGACTGAGTGAGTCTACCTACAGTAACGGCTCATTTACAACTTCCACGTAGTGTTAGGCCTTCGAAAAAGAGTAAATTCCTATTAATACGAAGGGCGTTCACACAGATCTGGCAGACAGGTATAGATCTAGGAGGGGAACACGTTGATCTAGCAGTCGCCTAGTATTCAGCCTACAGATAACAAAATGACTCGCTCGGAGTACGAGTACAATGCAATGCTCCGACGGACGACAGCATTTCGCTTCAATTTTCTGCAATACAAAATAAATATAGAATAACTGAGCAGCAAATGACCTGCTACGTTACGATACCCACACAATACTACCTACCTACCTACCTAACTAACTAACTACCTAACTAACTAACTCCACGGAGCAGAGGCCTTCTTGAGAAGCTAACAGTTTCTCAGCTACTCAGCTAGTCAAGGAATTCCCCGCATTTTATGCAACCCGAAGGTTCACTACCGCATTCACAAGAACCCGCCACACAATGCTAAACATCCAATTATTGTGGGATATGATATCGTGTCATCTGGTACACAGTTACCGAAGTTTCGAAACAGTTTGCTGTCTCCGTCTTCAGAGTCTAAGTAGTCCAGGAAGATAAACAACAACAAACAACACTGCAATTTCTTTGGGAACCAATGGTTAGGCTTACCCTTATGTTCAAAATTACACCAAGTTTAATCTAACTGTGCCTGTCTGTATTTCAGAAGTTTACACTTTCATTCGGATGTGGTAGAATAAATCGTCAGTCCTGCAATCACACGACGTTTTATAAAGTACGTGTAGCATACAAATAACTTCCTAGCATCAACTTGGTTGTAAATTCCCTTACACGCGACATCATCAATCGGCGGTATAGACAGCATGACATATTTTAAGCTACGGCAGTTGATTCTGGCTGGTCACTACACTTCAGACATCACTGCCAAATGTTACAACACTTCACCTTTAAATCATCACTGTTCCCCTAGAGCCCCTGTTGCAGTACCTTGTTGAAAATTAAGTAAGGTACTTAATTCTTCATTCATTAGAAGAAAGAGAGACGTAACCATTACTACATTGCACTGCGAGTTCCCGCATCTTAACAACTGACAACCTGCTACTGAAAGATGCAGTCTTCTGATATCATTCGCGTCCTCACGTTACTGCGTAAAGACTGGGACATGCCACTGACATAATCTTGGGGTGTCTGTATCCATGGGGTTCGTACAGTGCATGTGAGAAACACCGGGATATTAGAGGTGAATGACATTTTAAAGAAGCTAATGAGACATAAAGACAACATTGCTCCCTTAATGATTCATAGCTAAATACACACTGATACTTTATCCTCTCACTTAATGAGGTAAGTTTCATTTCGTTACTTAAGAGGATAAGATATCAGGAAGTTTTCAAATATTAACCTATCATTTGAGTTGTCTAATTAATTCTGCAGCGGTGTAGTTTCACAGCAAACATTATTTCGTACATCAAATATTTACGTTTGAGTTTGAAATATTAAGCCTTTAAAGACGAAGCGTATCTGTTTTATATAAGGACTCAGTGCGTACCGCGCTGTAAACACTCTCCGCTTCGGTTATCAAAACCAGTCTGTTAATGTTTTATAAGGCAAAAGTTGCTGTTTGTTCTGAGATCCGTACAAAACACATAAACGCAATGTGGGCACCACGTAGAATTTTTTAATGTTAAACCTGATGGTACGTAAAGTTACCGCTAGGCTTTAAAAGGTTAAGGAATTCAGTCTCTAGTAAGCCATTACAAGCGGCAAATTTTGATGCCTATGATTTCAAAACAAACAGTTAAGAAGGTGCTTGCCTTCCTCTCCTAATTCTTCACCGACCTTATTCACACATCGTGTGCTCAAAGCGCAAAACGATCACGCACGCACGCACGCACGCACGCACGGTGCCCACTTTGTCGTGTTCCTGACCACAGAACCTTTATCGCATAGGAAGTCTGCCCCCCCCCCCCCCCCAAGGATATTCAGAGACAGCTACCCTGCTCGGGGACATCATAAAGGGGACAATAAATCTGTTTACACTACACGGTTCATTCGTTTTGTGTTTATTCTCTCGTGCACTACGAATCTGATATCCTCAAGCCTAGCCTTCAGCGGCTGTATCTTTGTGAATAAATTCTACGCCGCGTTCAAATTCTAGCTTACAGTTTCAAATAACGTTTACTTTCAAATAGCGAACGCTTCACTTTGTTTTAAGGCATTTGTCTGTTATATGATTAATTGGAGTTACACATCTCTAACTTCTATTAAGTCAGTTTTTGTATAAGGATAATAAAAAACACGAACTGCCCTGTAGTCATAATGACACTCGTTGAAATATAACTGTGAGTTAAAACATATACAGTGAGACGTAATACATTATTATTATTATTTTTTTTTAACATTCAATACCCCACAGCAGTTCCGCTGGCTCTCACAGAGTACGGGTCTCACTGGCCAAGCACTTATACACTGTCATGCCAAGAACTAACTATACGGCACGCATTAACTATTGCTGCTTTCTGCATTAGAATATATAGAGCAGGGGGGAGATTAACCCTTTAAAGACGAAGTGTATCTGTTTTACATAAGGACTCAGTGCGTACCGCGCTGTAAACACTCTCCACTTCGGTTATAAAAACCAGTCGCTTAATATTTTATAAGGCAAAAGTTGCTGTTTGTTCTGAGATCCGTACAAAACACATAAACGCCATGTGGGCACCACGTAGAATTTTTTAATGTTAAACCTGATAGTACGTAAAGTTACCGCTAGGCTTTAAAAGGTTAAGCAGGTTCATACCTTCGTGTAATTCGTTTGGAATAACACCCGTTGCGGGTAGCTGGCCTACTATAGGTATTACATGGGCCGTTCTCAACTGCCATATTCTAATATGCTCTTGTTTCTAGTCTGTATACTTCTGGAGCTTTTCTGTGATGCTGCTGTGAAGGTTGTGACTGTTAGGAATTGCTGAATCTATTGAGTACGTTTATTGATGGTTTTCTCAATCATAACTTTATTATTATTATTATTATTATTATTATTATTAAACTTGTATTCCTTCAGACCACTACACGACACTTTTATCCCTGCTTAGCGCTGATCATGCACGATATGTTTGTAAGATGAAACAGACTCGGAATTCTGAATATGATAAAGCTGAAGATGGAATACTGAAAATTAATTTTCACGGAGCTGCTGCATTATTTTTCACTGCAAGTGCACAGCAATGACATGCACGACGTGTCCCCCTAACTGTTTATCAACAATAAAATATAAAGAGGGAACATGGTTAAGGTGCCAGGATGTCTAACTTTAAAGGGGCAAAACATGTCGTGCTTCAACGCACTCTGAACAGCACATGGATATACGAAATAACCTTCGTGCATCAGCAGATTGAATTGTGCCGAGCTTCAAAATCTGTAGGCCATTACGTTAATGGTACCAGACACGTCCAGAACTTCCTCAAAATTCCCTTTACATGTCAACGGGAAGGAGAATTGGACAATTGGCTTCATAGCAGGCTCTACCCATGAGTCAGACCCGCTACCTAAAGAACCCCTCATTCGCCTGTGATTCCCTCAAATAAATTATTTTAAAGAATAAAATTACTTGCTTATTAACCTTTTAAAGCCTAGCGGTAACTTTACATACTACCAGGTTTAACATTAAAAAATTCTACGTGGTGCCCACATTGCGTTTATGTGTTTTATACGGATCTCAGAACAAACAGCAACTTTTGCATTATACAACGTCAAGAGATTGATTTTTATAACCGAAGTGGAGAGTGTTTACAGCGCGGTACGCACTGAGTCCTTATATAAAACAGATACGCTTCGTCTTTAAAGGGATAAATATATACTGTGGTGTGTCAGACTGTGTTTATTATTACTGTCCTTGTTTATTATCTCACACATCTTCAGTAAAGTCTCAACGCAAGTCACGATCTGCATTTCAGATTAATGTGTCAGTGCGCATCTTTAGTAAGTCTATAGAAACCCAACCAGAAACTTGGAACTTCAACTTCTTACCTGCCAACTCCAAGAATACAACCAAATTATTTTTAGTTTCATAAGAAATACAGCTTCTAAAATCGAAATTCTGTGATATGACACACCTCTTCTATGCCGCCATGGCACGACATGGTGACACAGCTGTAAACTCAAACAGCTCTATGCATTAAACTGCCTACATATGCATTGGAAGGAACGAGCAGTAGACATGTGTTAACAGTTATTCGTCACTTCTTATACAGCTTATACGTAACACAGTGAATCTAACTTTCCCATGACATGGAAATCTGTTGCTATCTGTTTTGTAAGATCAGTTCATTTAAAAATGTGGTATTTAAAGCTTCTTATGTCAAATTACGAGACAATAATACCCACATATAAATGTAAATTCATCAGCAATATTTACAGGAAACTGTAAGTGATATTAAATCAAAACTTAGGTAGCGGTGCTAAAATTAAGCAGCTTTTGCTTTCTAACATCATTATGTTCATTGTTCAGGAGAAGAGACGTCGTGAGTTAAATCTTCTACAACGGCTTCGGTAAACACCACTACAAACTAAGTTGCATGTGTTAATGACCCACACTTTCACTCTACGTTAGAGATACTTGTCAATAAGAAGAAATTTTTTGTATATATATATATATATAGATAAATATTACAAATTTAACATTGTATACATTCCGTGCAATTGATTAACCATACAACATGTGTTTCAACTAACTGCACATATAATTACAAATAACAATTTGTTATTACGTAATATTCCTCCTGAATGTTTCGGCCTGGTTATTTATAATTGTAGTGCAATTAGTTGGAAAAAATATTGTTTAGGATATATCAATTACAGATGACGAAACCTCCTTTTCAAAGTCATGATCCGTAAATGCCCTACCATTTGAATTTGGTCTATGCCGCCGAAAAGCGTCACGTTAACAAATTAAGCAGATACAACTAGTCTGGTTGTTGGTGTTCCGTTTGTTTCTTTGTTTTTCCAAAACACTCTGTCAGCTGTCTACTGGACTGTGTAACTGAATAAGCATGCCAACATTATGGAGTCATCCTGTTAGTGTTCCCGTGGTAACGCCTTACAGCATATTGGAGTTCATGCCAACAGAATCTTGTTATAAATATGCATCGGAAGTACACATTCAGGCACACATGCGAGTAAGACTGCGATAAGTACATTTTACATTTAGATCATATCTGAGAACTGATAAGGATGTCCGATTACGACTCAAAAAGTCTGAATTTCTATTCTAATCTTATAGATTTCGAGCCCTTTCTGTGCATTACCACTATTATCGTCATTTCTTTCGCTTCAGCACAGATTTTATCCCCTTTAACCTTTTAAAGCCTAGCGGTAACTTTACATACGACCAGGTTTAACATTAAAAAATTCTACTTGGTGCCCACATTGCGTTTATGTGTTTTGTACGGATCTCAGAATAAACAGCAACTTTTGCCTTATAAAACATTAAGAGACTGGTTTTTATAACCGAAGCGGAGAGTGTTTACAGCGCGGTACGCGCTGAGTCCTTATATAAAACAGATACGCTTCGTCTTTAAAGGGTTAAATTTGACATAAAACGTTAACATCTGGTACAAATTTACCTACGTTTCGGATAACTGTTCAGCCATCTTCACGGCAAGAGACGGACGTTAAAGGATCCCTCCGAAATGCTGGAAGCTACATTTCTACTTGCCTACACAGCGTCACGTTCCATAAGATAGAACTAAAGTTGTTTCGTACTTAGGCAGGAATAAACATTCTCCTTATTTATCTTTCTACTGAATAGCTCTTGCTATGTACAGTACATGCATAAAATATCTATTAATACTCCTCTCAATATTAATATTTGAGTCCAAATGACGCAAAACTTGGCTACAATAGTGCACTGCCAAGTGGCAAAACTGCACATATTAAGTACATCTACTGATACGTTGATCAAAACGATATTATTATATTATATTATATCATATCATATATCATATTATACACGTTTTGCTATAAAATAAAGAGAACTCTAGTTGCCCACGTAACGGAACAATATGCTTCTACTCGGTTAACCGGGTTCCTCTGTTTACTTCTGTGAACACTCCGCACACTTCAGATGCTCCCAGAATGATGGATGCCAATTCATATTTACGATTGACAGTATCGGAAAACAATCAGGCTGGAGATTGGCGATTACGAAAAACTACAAAAAAATGCACAACCCATATGATTACCGAAGTGACAAATGATTATTACAATACCTTTCTAAAATTAAACTCGGCACATGTGTGTTTGTAATGTGTAATTTAAATACGATAATAAATTTTAAAGCGATGGTAATACGGTCGTGATTTCAGTAATGTATAGAAGAATGCAGGTTAAAGTTGCTGTCCTATTTTTTGTGTAAACTATGCTTAAAAAAGTTTCATATGCTCTTAAATTAAAAACATTTCGCAGTTAAATAAACCTCCAAGGCAGTAATAGCGGACACTAGAGAATAAACTTCCACGTAGCACGTTTAACATACGACGTTAAATTTTAATAACCCCTTTTATTACAAGTAAAAACTGTGGTTTGAATAAAACAACTTTAAGTATGCAGTGAGATACGAACAAAAATATTTAACGTGCAATAAAATCCTTAACTATTGTTTTAATTAAAGTCACACGAACTGGTAAGTAACATAATAAATACAAGGTGCTGCTGTTATATTTCTTTACTTGACAAACAATCAATTCTGGGGTGCAACAGTTCCGTCTCCGCGAAGTCCAAACTTTCTCTCCGAATTAAGTTTTCTTATGCTTCTTAGCAGGGTGCTGAAGCACACCACAGGAGTGGCGAGTAAGCCAACAAATTCGCCACGCTAAGTAAAAAATGACACAGGGTAGTACGGTACATTATCTGATTAAATAAAAAAATCCGCAAACTTCTTGAATGAATTTTAACACACTGTTCAAAACCAACGAAAATCACCAGTGTGTAATGCGGCAATATTTTGCCCTGACTAGCTGAAAAAAATGTAGCCGGGTATCATAAATTAACACAGAAGATAATACAAAACTAAACTTCGCCTCCGAATTAATTTCAAGAATCTGAGACCTTCATTTGGACTTCGCTACATGTGTCAAAGAACATGTTGACCGACAGAGTCATAAACCTCTGCATTTGTGGCCGAAAATATGAATAACAAAAATTCCATTCTCGCTGAAGTACTTGTTTGCGTTTTATTTTCGCTGAAGAACGCTTGTGATTCGGTACACTGTACTAAGGCAGCGTCAGGCAAAGGAACGAACAAACAGCTTGGTCAGTGTCTTCATTAAAAACAAACACTTAAAGAGTTCAGTTTGCCCCATATTCAACTCCAATTCGCCTCATGTGGTGGCTAGCGCAAGTATAGTCGATCGTGATACGGACCATCGCTTCAGAGACAACACCTCAGCCGGGTCACCAGTTTTCATGCTTTTCCTCAATCATAAATCGCCAATTCCAAGCCAGTAAGTTAAAGTCACACAGATCACGAGCGTTCCTTGTTTTCTTCTTTGATCACTGCTCACAATCACGTTCGTATTTCGTATGACTCCGTTCAATTACAATCCAAATGTACTTGTTATAACTAACTAACTAACTAACTAACTAACTAACTAACTATCTAACTACATGGAGCAGAGGCCTTCTTCAGAAGCTAACAGTCTCTCAGCTAGTCAACAAATTCTCCGCATTTTATGGACCCCGGAGGTTCATTACAGAAATTCACAACAGCTCGCCACCTGTCCCTATCCTGAGCCAGCTCAATCCAGTCCATGCCCCCACGCCACTTCTTGAAGATTCACTTTAATATTTTCCTCCCATCTACGCCTGGGTCTCCCAAGTGGTCGCCTTCCCTTGTTTAGCTTAAGCAAAATTCACTTCAGATCACTCATCAAATCCCATTCCTTTATCATTCTCGTTTACAGCTGACATTAAGTCTCATACTAATAATATGGAACAGACAGATATGGAGAATAAAATATGGGGAAGTGAAAAATTAGACCATTCAGTGCAAATTCTGTGTTCACAAAAACCATTAAATAACTGGACAACGGAACAAGTATAGGCGCATCAAAGACGTACAGAATAACAACACACGCAGGGGAGTCATTATGTTTGTCGGTTTGTTGGTGCGCAGAGAAGCTAGCAATTGTTGCGAGAAGTACGAAACTGCTTCAGATAATACGGAATACTAGCAGCAGCACTGCTAAGTATCAAGGCTCTTTTAAAAGCACACATTTATTTCTGCCGATCCCAGTGGCCGCGCGGTCTAAGGCGTACGTCTGCGGCCGAGCGCTTGCTGGGATCGTGGGTTCGAATCCCACCAGGGGCATGGATGTTTGTCTCTTGTGAGAGTTTGTGTTGTCAGGTAGAGGTCTCTGTGACGGGCCGATCCCTCGTCCAGAGGAGTCCTACCGACTATGATGTGAGTCTGAGTGTGATCAAGTGAAAATAAACAACCTCGAAACCTACTGTGCGTAGGCAGGAGAGGTAAGGACTGCGAAACGAAACAATTATTTCTGAAATTATTCCGCTCCTTAACTTTAATGACAGTTCCCTAAATTAATTCTTGGGAAAGCCATATTTACACCGAGCCCTCGCAACAGTTTAAACAAAAGTCTGCGTTTTAAGCAGCATGTCCTCACCACATTACCCCATATGGTTCACCGGAATGTAAAACAGTCATATGTACACACTCATTCTGGTATCTTACACAAAAACGTATTTAAAAATCTATAACACGCCCTTGTATGAGTACTTAGTGGCATTTATCCTGTACGTAAGCCAGGAACATGTATGAAGTTTTAATGATACCGCAAAAAAGGCCTGAGAGATATACGTACCCTCCAGGCAACATATTAATCTAAATACAATTTCCACAAATAATTTAAAATTCGAACATCTCCAGCACTTGGAATAAAACATTGTGTTAAGTGCGGTCAATGATCAAAAAGCTCTTACAGACTGAAGGAAATTCCAAAGGAACAAAACATGTTTACCAAGCAAACTTTCACCACACTGTTTTCACTTTGCTGCTAAACAATTCAATCTATCTTTTCCTGCGTCTCAGTGTTTACCATTTCGTAACTCAAGTGTTGGATGCTGTACCTCAGCATCCGCACGATGGATCATTTCGTTCAAGGTAAAATGTTTAATTTAAAGAAGGAAGCCGCTGCGGAAGAGTCCTGAGTCAGAACAAACGCATTAGTAGTCCATTTGTAAATTGTTTCATTTTGGAGTAGACGGACGACAGTAGGTAGGCGTGCGACGTGTTAGTTACTTCGGATACAATGACCCAGGAGACAAAGCGATTCTCCCGGCTTTATGTGATGGCATCTACACACGGCAGTACACTAACCAAAGCAAGGGATATCTAAGAACAGAACTTCAATCTCCTAAAAAAGTTTATTGTATATTTTTTGGCAATTAAGTTTGCCATAAAAATCCACATTCTGGAAAGAATTTCAGTTTCTCTATTTCGTTCACCGCCACATTACGTTCTTTTAAATCGCCTGAAAACATTATTACGTGTGAAAAATGAAAAAGCAAATGTGACGGAAAGAAATCATGCACGTAGGCTATTCGGTTTACGGACTTTGTGCATTTCATAGTTATTAAAAAATAACATAATGTTTCGGAAACTGGGTATCTCTTCGTTCTCACCTAAAGAAATCTGAACTTGCTTTTTATTCATGTTCAACCTGATGATGGACTTAGACCGAAACACGTTGTTGAAATAACACTAAATAAATGTAGTATTTCACTGGATTTACTGTGACCGTTATTATCCAAAACACACCGCCGATGAATCGTCTTAAATTTTCCAGTTTGTATGTTTCAAAGTTTTGTAAAACAATTAGGCAAGTCATCCCATGATCGAATGTTACATATTACCTTTCATGACACTCAACAAATTCTTCGTTCAGGCTACGGTAAATGGACAAACTGTTCCACTTCTGTAACATAAAGCTTCTTTATTGCGTGATACTTCTGTAATGGCAGATGCACCAGACACCATGACAGAGCGTGTTTACTCGGGCACATAATCTTTCAAGCAGGCTTAGGATCCGGTCAGTTTGGATTAAGTTGAGACAACAAGCACAACAGACGAGGTTGTAAACTTTTAGTGTGACTTTTAAGTACGCATAAAGTTTCGGGATTAAACACAAGTTGCACTACACACACCGAACTCTGCGAAGCCAACAGCCAGCAAGCATATCGGATGCTCTTCGTTTTATAAGGGCTGGATTGTCGATTGGCCCAGCCACAGAATAAAATGGTTATCATTTACCACACGCTCATTATAATAAGGACAGTTATATCAATATCTGCTTAGCTGTTCAGTTAAGAGCTTATTCATCTGCTCTGTAGGAAATACAATGATTTCTTTTGTATAGAACGATATGGAGCACGTTACTACACTGAATTCGGAAGGCGTTAGAGAAACGCAGCTTTTTCTCCTTCAGTGTAATATACCTGCATTCATATGAAGCGAACAGAATTGTGAATTGTGAACTCAGAGACGTAGGGCACAGATTTTAGCAAGGCGTTCTTTACACTCAAAATGTCACAGAGTTTAGGGTATACACATAACTGCAATTTCATTTACGCAAACAAGAAAAGTAGGGCCTTCCCAGTTTTAATGAAACTGATAAATAAAAAACACAAATTATAGTGAATTTCACCCAAATCGGGAAACTGCGGATAGAAACTCAAAACACCCGGAAAGTAAAGTATGGCTTTCACTAGGCCGATTTTCACGCACATCCCGATCCTTTGACACACTGTTGTGGCAATTTCCACTAAGAAATTTTACCCAAATTCGAAGAAAATGTAGAAATTAGGGGCAATATTTCATTCACGCTTTAACCTTTTAAAAACTGGCAGTAACTTTACATAGACCAGGTTTAATATTAAAAAATTCTACGTGGTGCCCACATTGCGTTTATGTGTTTTGTACGGATCTCAGAACAAACAGCAACTTTCGCCTTATAAAACATCAAGACATTGGTTTTTATAACCGATGTGGATAGTGTTTACAGCGCGGTACGCACTGAGTCCTTATATAAAACAGATACGCTTCGTCTTTAAAGGCTTAAGTAAGGTATGGCTCTCACTGGAGCTAGTTTCACGGGACGTACAGGTACTCAACGGCATTGCACGTAACTATATCGAAATGTACTTAAATCTGCCAACAAATATGGAAAAGTGGGGTCGAAATTCCCTTACGCCGCTAACTGAGGTGTGCCTGTTACTGCACTGATTTTCATGACACTCAAGATTGCTCAACACAATGTCATGAAAATCTGACAAACCCTCTGGTCACTGACTGGCAGCAGGTCTTAAACAGAAGGATGGACGGAAGTACGTAGTTTTCACATAAGACATTCTTCCTTCACTTTGCAAAGACAGCCTAAAAAGGAACAAGACACACTCGCACACATGCAGGGTGGGGAGTGTCCTACAGTGAATAAAAGTGGAATATCTCTTAAGTAGTTGAGGTAATTTGCTCCAGGAATTTTAATATTTAACAAGAAAAAAAAACTTTTACCATTTATTTACGTCCTCCGTGGCTGTCATAAGGGACGCGCCAGACCTCATACGGTTAAGTCAATGGCCTCTCGTCGAGGACACCGGGTTGGATCGCACCGGGACGGGTTTCTCTGCAAGTACTTTTGCCTTCCCCATCTTTATCACTGCACTAATGTCCCACACCCATGTTCATTCGTCTGCCACCCACACAACAAAACCTCAGCAGCTGACTGTGTAATTCAAGATAAAGCTTCTCACCTTTTGCCAGCTTCCGACATAGCATCACATCCATTTTACAGCAGGATGTTTGAAAGTACCGGATCCTGACGTTCCTAACCCTCTTAAGGCCACAAGCTTCCCAGTTTTAGCTCATCTTCGTTAGCAACAAGGAGCATCAATCATTGTCGCTGACCTCCTTCCATGTCAGAATGAGGATCTTGACTCACTGGCTCATATTGCTTGGGGGGGGGGGGGCGGCGACGAAGTTTGCAAAGAGTTAGCTGACAGAACGATGTCCTCTCCCGATATCACGGAATGTACATACCTTATATCATATATCGGATATACGTATATCCTAATACATCCTACACAGTATATTTACACATACATACTTACGAGTTTCGCAAATGCAACTGTGAACACACTGACAATATGCGCCAAATCTTGCACTTGCTTCCAAAGTGCAGCACAAAATGCTCAGCAGGCACTAACAGACGGATATAAAGGACTAATGACAAGGACCTTTATAATTTGTATGCTTCATAAATAATTATTAGGACACATCAAGAGAGGTCAGATAATCAAGGTATGTAGCATGCATGGGGTAAGGAAATTCTAAATTACAAAAAAAAAAAAAAATCAGGAAAACTGAAGGAGATTCAGACAAATCATAACACTTCAGCGAAAACAGACGTTAGAGATGCTGGATTTAGAGATGTGGGTGTACACATGTGGCGCAGAACAGGATGTAGTGGCAGGTTCCCATGAATAAGGTTAACATACGGGGTACCTGTCCTTCTGCAATATGACGCCATGTGACTTAGTAATTCATAAAATTTTGCCCCTCCAAAATTTATCTGCGCTTTTATAGAATCTGTTCTCACGTGAATTGAGTTAATATTTTACATCAAGACTGTACATAAGGCAAGCATATATTACATGATTTTCAAAATAAATACATTTTACATGAACCCATCACAGATAATCTGACTGAACAATATTCCCATGCGTCGCGATAATGACGCCGTGCTAACATAATTACAGATGTGCACCCAACATTTCTATGTTACTGTTTCAACATACACAACAACTAATTATAGGAACATCCTGTACAAAATACCACAAAATACCATCTTGCAGCCGTCAAACTTTCGGTGTTTATTCCACAAACACCGGTTCCAATTTTCTGTAAGAACATAGATTACGTCGATTGATATTTCTGCTAGCTTTACACGAGAATGACGTTGAACTTTACATGAAATTCCTTCTTAAATTTTTTTAAATTTATATTCTGTAAGTATTCTTTCAATTCACATGAGACGCCACACAGCAAATTTAATTAACAGTCGATAAATACATGGTGGAACAGCTTGTCACACGCACCAAATGTATACGCATGCAATCACAGCACACAAGATTTAGACTGTAACAGGGCCATATTCATTCATACAAATCCATAACCCCACACTTTCATCCACACTCTTACACACAACACTCAGGTCACATCGACGCTGAAGGCAAGTCTAAAACAGAACAGCAAAGTTGTCTTTGCTTAATGTTTGTGGTAAAAGTTACCAATTTGTGCTAAGTTTCTTCAATGAGATCACCGCTACCCACGCCTAACAGTCCTAATCAGATCAACGCAGAACACAGCCGCCGGCAAATGACGTCCCATTTCGATAAACTCCGTTGTGATCTTCAGAAATGGACACGTACAAGCAATCATCTACACGCTCAAGTGACATGTTACCGCAAGACACTATTTCAGCAAGCGACACAGCTAGTATTTCTGCAGTCCGCAATGACGCTTTAAAGGACTCTGTAAACGTGTAAAGTCCGAACGGTCTGGTTTCATGGAAAGAATAACAGAACTGTCACAACATATTTTTATTGTGGTTGTTTTTATTGGAGGGGGCCGCGGTGGCGCAGTTGGTTGAGGAACTACGCTACAAACCGGCAGGTCGCGGATTCGATTCCCGATGGTGTCAGTGGAATTTTTCATTTGCATAATCCTGTCGGTCGCACTATGGCTCTGGGGTCGACTCAGCCTCTAACAGAAATGAGTACCAGGAATATTTCCTGGGGGGTAAACGCGGCCGGTGCGTATGGCTGACAACCTTACCACCTTCAAGTGCCGATTGTCTAGAAATCTGTGAGCCTCAACCTCCTGGAACCCCAAGGGCCTGTCCAGGCCTGTAATGGGACTGCTTTACCTTTTACCTTGTTTTTATTGGTTTGGGTATGTTACTAATTTTTTGAGTATGTTTTAACCTTTTAAATCCTAGCGGTAACTTTACATACCACCAGGTTTAACATTAAAAAATTCTACGTGGTGCCCACATTGCGTTTATGTGTTTTGTACGGATTTCAGAACAAACAGCAACTTTTGCCTTATAAAACATTAACAGACTGGTTTTTATAACCGAAGTGGAGAGTGTTTACAGCGCCATACGCAGAGTCCTTATACAAAACAGATACGCTTCGTCTTTAAAGGGTTAATTGTGTTCAGGGGCTTATAATCCGGTACTGCTACAATATGGTTTTACTGAGATATATTATAATTCTTGAGGTGTTAGGCTTGGTATCTCCCATGGTTGGTTTGATGTGGTTTGCACGTTAAGGCTAGCTTGTGGATCTTTGGATTTTGTCAGTGTACCTGAGGAAGGAAGAAGCTTCTTCTGAAACGTTGTGTATGTTTATTGGTTGGGACAATGGAAAAAATCCTGAAGGAAGTTTGCGAAGTGAGTGATATCATCAAGCCATTGTAAAGAACAGTGATGATGCAATTGTCACAACGAAACTGAAACACATGAAAAACTTAGGTTGGTTGTTTCAAATTTGGGGTGAAGGAGCACTTGCCATGGTGAACGCGTACCTGGACATCCGAGATTTTGTGAAAATCGAATTTAAGATTTTTCCAAATTCACGTTCATAGAGGGTAGCTTGACTGGGATTCGAAACCTACGTTCAGCTATAGTATTAGGTGATTGACGTAACAGCCTTACGCATATTACACACTTCCACTATTACGTTTCAGAAGCATTACTGGCCTATATTACAGCGACACATGATCCATTGGAATTCTTAAAATGCGATTTCAACCCTCTACGCAACGGTTAAAATACATAAGGACTTAACGCTGTTTCCCAAAACGTTGTAAAATTTGCTGAAATTAGTTATTCTATTCACTTTAATAAATGTGTACAGTCTGGTTAGAATAATTCCTGAATAAATCTTTAAATTAATTTGCCGAAGTCCTACACAACATTCATAATCTTCAAACACATTACCATTCTTTATTCACGCGCAGATATTTCATCTCCGCGTTAAGCACTCGATTTGCTGTCTGGTTTCAGAGAGTCTGTAGACGCACTGACTTCATTAACAAGTCGGTCAATGCGTCTGCCATATAGAATTGTTCTCCTCAGTCCCTCCAGACACTACCACAGTATAATTTACGTAACGACCTATTCGCTCCCTCAATACATCAGCGATAATGAAATATGACGTGCTAGCATGGGAAAGCGTACAGCAAAACTACTCACAGAAAATCATATCCGTTAAACTGAAAATGAGAGGACATAAATTAAGACGTGGTGTACACCGCCAAGAGGCGTTAAAAAAGGCGTAAATGCAGTGGAGCGTAAAACTAGGGCTACGTTTAACCTTTTAAAGCCTAGCGGTAACTTTACGTACCACCAGGTTTAACATTAAAAAATTCTACGTGGTGCCCACATTGCGTTTATTTGTTTTGTACGGATCTCAGAACAAACAGCAACTTTTGCCTTATAAAACATTAAAGAGACTGGTTTTTATAACCGAAGTGGAGAGTGTTTACAGCGCGGTACGCACTGAGTCCTTATATAAAACAGACACGCTTCGTCTTTAAAGGGTTAAACATATTCTCAGCTACCACAATTTACGAAGATCAGACCTATGGTTATATCATATTTTACGTTATACCTTAAATTGCTAGGCAGAAGTGGTCGTTATACTTCTGGCGACTCCTTCTCTTCGATTCAGGTAACTTTTTATAAAGTTCGCACGAATCAAAGAATTTGGACTGTTGACATTACGTCATAAAACTCTGCTAAAAGACGTCAGGAATTTAATTATGGTGCATGGGTGATACGGTTACAACAGAAGTTTCAATTTCGGTCGAAATAATTACACCGCAACTTAAACAGAACAGTCTCCTCTACTAGCAATTTACATCTGGGACAAATTGCAAGAAACGTTCTCGGTTCAACGACAGAACACAACAGCACTCGTACAGTACAGCTTGCTTCCTGGTTGCTGCCATTGTCTTCCACAGCCTTGCATCCAATTCCAATTACCATCTCCCTCCCTCTCTCTCTCTCTCTCGCAAAGAACGGTCACGTCTCCAGCATACTCCGAACAATGGGTGACTTTCTTCTCCTTGTTGACATCGACGTCACTGCAGTTCAACGCAGAAGTGGAGTTGGTCAGAAATGAGCTGACGTTCAACAGGAGCAACTGGGGTGTGTCTCGCTCACCCACACTAAAGCCTGTTGTAACCCGGACAGACCCCCTGACGATCAAAATATAAGAAATCCGGGCTCAAAGCACCACATCTGACTGAAATCTCGAACTGACATCAGTATGGGTCTCGCGTTTCTTATCGGATCCTCTCGAGCATAAGATTCATATCTCTAACGGTGGTGCTTTTAAAATGTGTTAGTAAATAATACTGAAGGCGCTAGCACTGTGCTGGAGGTTATAAAACGAGACGGTGTCAAAGGTCAACATGGGTCACCGAGCTCATTTGTAAAGTATATGGCCCGCCTTATTTACTGCTGTGCTGTTTCTTTACTTCCTCATTAAGCAAAAACCTGAATGTATAAATTAATTCAGATGAAAGGCCGCTCAGGTAGTAAAGCTGCGTGGCGCGTACGTCAAAGGGCTTTTACTTTACCGACAGTACTAAATGTTGTTCCTTGAGCTTTGCTTCTTAATAAGGTGATGGTGAGAAAAGTACCATATTACAAAACTAATTTTCTAGGATCGTTTTATAAGTTCTATGCCGAGCTTAATATTCCCTGTATTTGAACAAAAAAACTCGAACTAAACGAACACTGTCATACAAATGTACGCAACTTTAAATGTGAGTCTTAGTGTACTAACACCGCATGGAAACAACAGCATATACCGGTGGACTGAAAGTTTTAATTTAATGAAAGGAGGTGATTTTACGCGAACTAAGAGTTTGTATTTAAATATTTTTATAAAAGGGGTTCTATGTCCCTAACTGCTACCGCGATGTTCGTAACAGCATATACTTTGATTTTTAAAACAATCAATATAGTGACATAATTAACTTGCTCACAATAAATACAATCTACAAGCTGAATCACACCTAATACAGTATTCATAACGTATTAGGCAAATTAAAAAAATAAAGATAAGTAGAAGGCGGGTAAGAAAATTGACTCACTCACTTTCGTTTGAATTTTCTAAGTATTGATACTCATAATTCAGCGACAAGTTCCACAATGCTGCTTTCCAGATACATGCATCAAGGGACAACAACAAGTCTTTTCCATCAGTTTTAGTCATAAAATATGGTAATAACTGTACGGAAAAGATCACAGTTAATGTAGTGATTCTAACAGACATATTTTAACCTAGGAAGTTATCACATATTTCAACAGCTAATGTATATACGAAATAGTTAAACCATATTTGTTATATACCACCTTAACCCTTTAAAGACGAAGCGTATCTGTTTTATATAAGGACTCAGTGCGTACCGCGCTGTAAACACTCTCCACTTCGGTTATAAAAACCAGTCTCTTAATGTTTTATAAGGCAAAAGTTGCTGTTTGTTCTGAGATCCGTACAAAACACATAAACACAATGTGGGCACCACGTAGAATTTTTTAATGTTAAACCTGGCGGTACGCAAAGTTACCCGAAAAAGGAAGAAGAACATTACTCCCCATTACCAAGGGTCAACCACTGTACTTTAGCTTTAGATCTAGACTTAGTTCCACCAATCTTATGTTATCTACAGTATGTTACACCATACCTGTATTTAACAACCTGGGCACTGACTTGAACATACAAACGCCTTCTGAGATCTCACAGGCTTTATCCATCCATTCATAAACCAAGTTCTTGTACACAGGCCTGATGATGGTCCGTTTGGACCGAAACATGTAGCATAATTCACAATAAGTTTATAATATATTCTACTAGTTGCGAAGACGGTTCTCTCATTTCACTTTGTTATAGTGATTACTACTTGATACGGTGTAACTTTACTGTAAGAAAATGTCAGTTCAAATCCTTAAATTTTATTTTCAAATCTAAAGACAACAACAGACCAATGAGAGATACAAAACTGTATCAGTACTGATGGAGATTATACCACGTAGTTTTGTCAGTCGTAATTTTCCCCTGACTAACTTCTTACGGGTAACAGGATATTGAAATTGCATGCCACTTCCACAATAGTTACAGTAGCCAACAGAAACACAAGCACATCGAGAGTT
The DNA here is from genome assembly GCA_013340265.1 of Coptotermes formosanus. Lineage (NCBI taxonomy): Eukaryota > Metazoa > Arthropoda > Insecta > Blattodea > Rhinotermitidae > Coptotermes > Coptotermes formosanus. The sequence goes on from BLKM01000816.1 coordinate 334,398, forward strand.
GGATTGAAACATTTTGTGCCAGCCGATGAGGAACAAAAGTTTAAATAAAGAAGTACACTTCATGCCATTCAAGGTTATTTGAATATAAATGGTTCTTTGTGCATTTTTAAAGCGGCTTTAAGCATCAACTACTAACCCCCTCATGGCTGTCCGTCCGACCGACGGTCTGTCCACATGTTACACAGCGCCTCACTAAACCGATTTTCTTGAAAACTCGTAATTGTAAATTTTACGAAAATTTTCCGACAGATTGCCACTTCGGTTAATATTGGGCGCAACACGATTTACACAAGGACATACGTAAATCTTTACGACCGGTCTTTGTAATGAAGACGGAATATGTTCTCTGTGAGTACAAACTGAGGCATAAGAAACAAGTGACGATATTAACGCCTTGCCTTTTACAAGGCAAGTGAAAGGGAATGAGATATCTCACCCTGTACGAGATGAGCGGGTCTAATATGTTGGCGTATAGGATGTCACATGAAGAAATACGGCAAAGGCGAAGACAGATTCAGGAAAACAGCTGACGAACTTTGGTATGAACTTGCCACATTGTGACTGCAATACACAGAAGGAAGACGAACGATCGTCAGTCACCATTTAACCTTTTAAAGCCTAGCGGTAACTTTACGCACCACCAGGTTTAACATTAAATAATTCTACGTGGGGCCCACATTGCGTTTATGTGTTTTGTACGGATCTCAGAACAAACAGCGACTTTCGCCTTATAATACATTAAGAGATTGGTTTTTATAACCGAAGTGGAGAGTGTTTACAGCGCGGTACGCACTGAGTCCTTATATAAAACAGATACGCTTCGTCTTTAAAGGGTTAACCCTTAAGACGAAGCGTATCTGTTTTATATAAGGACTCAGTGCGTACCGCGCTGTAAACACTCTCCACTTCGGTTATAAAAA
>BLKM01000816.1:338086-356657 GCA_013340265.1 Coptotermes formosanus
TAAAGGGTTAACCCTTAAGACGAAGCGTATCTGTTTTATATAAGGACTCAGTGCGTACCGCGCTGTAAACACTCTCCACTTCAGTTATAAAAGCCAGTCTCTTAATGTTTTATAAGGCAAAAGTCGCTGTTTGTTCTGAGATCCGTACAAAACACATAAACGCAATGTGGGCACCGCGTATAATTTTTTAATGTTAAACCGGGTAGTATGTAAAGTTACCGCTAGGCTTTAAAAGGTTAAACGATGACAAAACTGCAAAGTTGTTCATTTTTTTATAAACAAACAATTTTGTCAACGTTTGAGGCATGACTGACGGTCTTTCTACATCCGTAACGACTGACGATCTAAAAACACCCCATAATGCCCCACGCGAAGAACAAAAGAACGTAGCATTTGCATTTGGACTCAACTGGAACTATTTGCGCTGAACAGCAACAACACAGAACGAACGAGCCACAGGAGTTACGCCCTGTAAGTACTTCTCAGGTAGTGTTTTGTTAGTTCTGAAGTATGGTGTGTAAACAGACGCACGCAATACAACGCAGTATAATACTCCAAGAGATAACACACAGAATATTTTCTGCGAGATTTGAGGTTTTCACATGGTGCCTCATAATACTTGCTGTCTTTTTGGATGTGACGCCGTATAGTTTGGTAAAAATCATCTGTCATTACGAAGGAAACTGCTGGCTCATATCAAGGATAAGAAATGGAGACGACAGGTTCTTCTGATATGTTGGCAAATTCTTACACAGCTACAGGAAATCTCATTCCAGACAAAGGTAATGTTGAACATTACCCCGCAGTGTAATACGCTTGTTAACTAGTTTTTTATATGAAGACATTTTTAAATAAAACTGGAAATCACTGGGTAATTGCAAAATTGCACTACTATTAGATACTGAAAAAGAAAATTAATCTCATTTGTAACTGCATCTGAACACCACGTTCGTCGGAATAGACAGTTGATAACGAGGAATTCTGGAGAAGAACACAAGATGCCACTGTGTCAAAGGAGACGCTTCTATATCAGCCAATTAAACGGAAAGTTATCTCTTTAATGCGTTCAATATGGAGCTAAAGAATGGATCCTACCTCTATCCGACTCTGTGAAAAGAAACTTATTATCTCCGTGTACTTCCCCTCTTATTTAAAAGATCCTGGCGTATGTAAAAAAAATCACAAAGTCTAAAAGTTCCGTGCTTGTGGGTCGAAGAACAGGTACGGCGTATTTAACGCCCCATACACGGTGGCCGCACATTTACTGATAACGGACATGTTGTCAAAAAAAATTGCTTACTATAAGGCACTAGCACTTTTGATGGGAAAGAAGACGAGGAAAAAGACGTCAGCTGCTACTGGATGACCGCACAAGATCGCACTCTCTAGGGAACTCGAGGCTGTGGACCTGTTGTAAGATTACATGACGATGGGTGCTAAAGTTTGTAAAAAAGAGGTAGAAATTTTGCTTTAGTGTGGGTCTATGTTTTTCTTAACCTGTTACGAATTAGAGTGCAACAGATATGGTGATCAATTTTATCTTGCACATGGAGCACAGCGGAACTGTGAAATTGGAATTACCTCATACGCAGAACTTTCTGCGAAACAGTACGATGATAATCAGCAGGGTACAATGTCGTGGGTCAGCAGTGCACCGGAACTTTCTAAGAGATACCGGCCATTATAAATTTTATACATTCCTTCAGTGTTTAAACTCGAATTTGTTCAGCGACCGCTACAAAATCTGGTACCCCCGAAATTTGGACTACCCTAGATACCACCTGACTATAGAACAACAGTAGGGAGAATGGGTTGAAATGCGGTGGGTCAATGCTGTCTCCTCCTTAATTCAAAGTGGGAAGTTAAAACTAGGAACTCCTGTTCTGATGTTATCTATTATTCATATTGTCAAATTGTATTTTCGTACTGTACCGATTTCCCTGCAGTATTGAAAGCTTTTATCTTAACTGACGTTCCATCGCGCCACAATCGATAGTAACTCTGTATATGAAACATAAATTTTTAAACACTGTAAACAAAGTAACAGAACTAGACAGTGTTAAAAGGGTTTGTTTCACCACGGAAACAGAATTTGTATTTACAAACTTAGTTTTCCGAACAAAAACTACACGTCTTATATAGTTATTACTACGAATTTCGTAAGCCCCAGGCGCCAGAAGTGTAATAAATTCAATTACATGATTTGAACGACATCAGTGGGTACGCACCTCCCTTGTATGAAATGGTAAGAGCGTTTGCTTTTTGAACACCGATTATTTTAAGGCTGTATATTCCGTGTATTTATATTAACCCTTTAAAGACGAAGCGTATCTGTTTTATGTAAGGACTCAGTGCGTACCGCGCTGTAAACACTCTCCACTTCGGTTATAAAAACCAGTCTCTTAACGTTTTATAAGGCAAAAGTTGCTGTTTGTTCTGAGATCCGTACAAAACACATAAATGCAATGTGGACACCACGTAGAATTTTTTAATGTTAAACCTGGCGGTATGTAAAGTTACCGCTAGGCTTTAAAGGGTTAAGATTTATCGTCAGTTTATTGTGCCAACTATATGCACATGCAAAAATGTATTTATTTGGTACAATAAACAGACTTATGTGGAAGATTCCAAAACAAACGGCGTACTCCCTTGCCTTTACATTTGCAGATTACAACAAGTGACTGTAGCTGTTGTGGCAGCCACCGTTACAGAACTTAAAAAAAAAATAACATCTTCAGTCTGTTTCGATACATTCCGTATACGCGAAATTTCAAAGCTAATTCATAAACCTGCTACTGTGAACATTGACAGGGATTCAAAACACAGCCTATAAAGGTACGTATGAGAACTCCTATTCTACAGCTCTGAAAAGGCTGTACAAGATGTAATATTGCAGCAGGATTCTTACAAAGCGTAAAGGAAGACGGCAGCTTCTTGACTAAGAGGAAGTCCAGTCCAGCACCAGCGTGTAGCATGCAACGCAAGGCACTTGCGGACTGTGTAGAAAAGATTCCAATTGTTGCTGGCAACAAGCGAATCGTTATAGTGAACAGCCAATTTAGCAAATGGCTGCGAGCAACCGACAACTAAAGAGGAAGTCTGAAGTTGCTCCAGAGAAGTGTACTTCCACTACAGCTGGCAGTAAGGGTAAGTCCCAGTTTCGTCCGACCTCGCCCCCAAGGTCTTAATGCAACAGCATCTCATTCGTAATGGCACAGAAATGTTCCAATTTTCTCTCCAACTAACTTTGTCTGTAAGAGTGATTTAGTCCTTCGCCTCATCCAATTGCGCACTAACGACACATTATTTCGAACAGCGCACCCCAGTTTGATCATAAATCTGGCATTATGGATGGCAACAAATGTACAGTCGAACTCGGTTATAACGTCATGAAACGGATTAATACTTTGTGCCGTTACAAACGAGGGTTGTTATAACCGAGCAGTATAATTTACGGTTAATAGCGAGGCATTAATTGATGCCACAGAATATCTGACGCAATAAACGAGGTGTCTCATTAACCGATGTCGTTATAAACGGGTTCTACTGTAAATGGATGGGCACTGTACAATTATGTGACTACTTAACCATAGCTTACAATAACCTTCTGTCTATGTATGAATTACATTGCTACAGGTCCCCCTGTATACAAGATGGGATAACCAGAAAGAAAGTACGTGGAAGACATGCGGCCGCGCGGTCTAAATCGTGTGTCTGCGGCTGCTCGCTTGCTGGGATTGCGGGTTCGAATCCTGTCGGGGGATGGATGTCTGTATCTTGTGAGTGCTGGGTGCTGTCAGGTAAAAGGTCTCTGCGACAGGCCGATCACTCGTCCAGAGGAGTCCTACAGAGTGTGGTGGAATTTGAACCCACGATCCCAGCAAGCGCTCGGCCGAAGACCCACGCCTTAGACCTCGCGGCCCTGGGATAACCGGAGGGCTACACGCTTTTAAAGAACGACTCAACTATGTGGAGTCAGTTACAGGTCTTCTGTACCCTCCCAATAGAGCCTACCAATACATTAAATTAATTAATTAATTAATTAATTAAACTTAGTGCAAATTCACAGATTTCAGTTCGTTAGCAGTATCATGACCTGCACATGCGTCAGAAATTATAAAGGTTTATACGAACTGAGTGAAATCTGCTGTAGATATTTAAGTACTGACAAAACCAGTCGATTTATAAAAGCTATCTCGTGGGATAAGTATAAATCTTAAAAGAAATTTCTTTTTGGAAGTCCAACAGTTACATCAAAGTCTTCGTGGAATTTCTTTCCCATTACTACAAATTCAAAACTACGGCTTAACAGATAAAGTGACGCGTCCAAACATCGCATACATATAAATTTGCACTTCAACAGTTTTCTGAGCTGCACAAATGTTGCCTGATCTACGACAGATAAGTTAAAACCTAACCATAACTTTCAAGAACTTCCCCTTACCGAGGCATACTTAAGTAGAACGGAGCGAGACCTTTTAAGACCCAAGAATAGAAATAAAAAACGTGGTCTCAGTTTGGTGTACGTAGTCGCTATAGTGAATACGCCAGGGACTGCAGACCCAGGAAATCGTTGTTCAATTTTCGGCAGGAATAAAAAATTCTCTCTCCTCCAAAGTGTCCAGACCAAATTTGGGGCCAACACTGTCTTCTATTCAATGGGTACTTTCCCCGCGGGTAAAGCGCCTGGCATGTGAGGACGAAAATGATAATGGGTGGAGCTACACCTCCACTTCCGATATATCTTCATGACATGCACAGAGGCTAATTTACTTTTTCACCTGATATAAAGGCCAACGAAAACTTGTTAAGAGATTGTGCCTACATGGAAATCGTTCTCTAACTTTTAAAATGTGAACTGAAGGGTCTATAAGCAGAAACGTACCCACGTGTTAAATACTGTAAATATTCATACTTTTCAACACATATTGCCAAACCATGAAAACGTTCCCTGAACAAATAGGTTACATCAGCTCCCCAAAGTTCAAAATTTTGGTTGAACTTATGAGAATGAACTCAGCTGAAAAGAAATTCATGGAACGGATACAACCCAAGACAGTTCGAGGCTTCACACCTGTTGAGAATCTACAAACAGTCTACAACTTTAGAACCATACGCTTCAGTGCGCGATAAGAACTCTTCAGTCAGCAAGTAACATGATAATCATCACATCAGTCAGCAAGTAACATGATAATCACATATCTTGACAGCGAAGCGTCTGGATGCTTAGAAGTACCGCGAAGCAACGCGAGTGTCCATTTTCTGTGTCACTGCCTGCATTTAATACCGATTTTTATAGTACTGACTTACTCATGCAATGCTGCTTACAGGCAATACAGCATTTTCCAGTCTCAAAGACCAATCCTCTGAAAGCGTTAAGGATTTATTACCAACTAAATATGAATTATTTTCCGGTTGGGCAACTGGAGTGGGCCAGTACCACAAAGAGCAATATGACGTCAGCACTAAAGAGTTCAAATCAGCTTATATGACAGTAATACACTAGTAATGAGAGACGCTACGTTTATATGAACTGCCTAATCCGAAAGTGGAAATACGACTTCAGAAACACACAAAATGTACCACTGTCTAACAAACGTAGCATGCATTATATAACACTGCACATCAAAGACTTAAATGAAAGGAAGGATAGTGGTCTATAATATTCATTACAGGGTAAAACAATATTCCATTACTTAAAAATATCTGAAAGACAGTTTTATTTACAGTCACACGATTTAAGTAGCGATAAAACGTGCCATTTTTCGCCGGAAGCTATTAAGCATCTTAAACATGAATAGCATGAGCTTAGCAGGACTTTCGATCAAAATTATCCTTTTAAAGCCTAGCGGTAACTTTACATAAGACCAGGTTTAACATTAAAAAATTCTACGTGGTGCCCACATTGCGTTTATGTGTTTTGTACGGATCTCAGAACAAACAGCAACTTTTGCCTAATAAAACATTAACAGACTGGTTTTTATAACCGAAGTGGAGAGTGTTTACAGCGCGGTACGCAATGAGTCCTTATATAAAACAGATATGCTTCGTCTTTAAAGGGTTAAAATGAAAATGCACCATCACATAACGTCTTGGGGTTCCTACACGCCACAGACTGTTTGCTGCTCCTACACACAGTGTGGTTAGGTGTCTGGAAAAAATGTGCGCGTACGGCTGATTTTAGAAACTTCATGCATCTCACTTCATGCCTATGAAATATATCACGACGTTCTAACGACTTATCATTAATTCTAAAATGGCATTAGTAGTTACTTCAGTAACACTTTGGAAGAAACTATGACGATACGAACTGTGCAATGAAGTCAGCACACATGTACACTGATTGACTGATTGATTGATTGATTGATTGATTGGCTGATATCATACTTATCGGATTTCGTGGCGTTTACTCAGATAACGTAAGATTAACGAGTTAACGTCCACTTCTCAAAAAATATCATCACACAAAAAATGCAAATTAGCCAAAACGCGTTTCTAGTTAATAATAATAATAATAATAATAATAATAATAATAATAATAATATAGCCGGGATAGCGTAGTCCGTTATAGGGACTAGACTATGGGCTAAACTGTCCAGGGTTCAAATCCCGGGGGGGCAAGCGATTTCTGTCTCCTCAATAACGTTAAGACCGGATGCGGCCCATCCTGCCTCCTATGCAATGTTACTGGAGCTCTTCACGGGGGGTAAAGCGGCCGGGGTGTGATGCTGACCACTCACCGCCATCTAGTGCCGAGGTAAAGTTATAAATCTATTCCCCTATACGCATTCATGGTGTGGAAAGACACGGCATTATCTTGTTGCTGTCGGTGTTGTTGCTGTTGTTGTTCTAACTACAAAATAACAAAAGTGGTAACAATCGCAGTAATGCCAACATCGCAAATAGAGAATTCTTGCTTGGACACTATCATCAGTCTGTTCAATTCGTGTCGATAAACCACTTTGCTAGAATGCGTTAAAAAAACAAATACAATTTTAACAAATTTTTTTTCTCCATGACGCAAGAGCCCTCAGTGGACCAGGGTCTCCTCAGTATCGAGGTTTCACCGTCACACTCAAACACACACCACATTCGGTAAGACTCCTCTGGACGAGTGATCAGCCCGACGCGATGACCTCCACCTGACAACACACAACACTCACAAGTGACAAACATCCATGACCCTGGCGGGATTCGAACCCGCAATTCCAGCAACCTAGAGGCCGCAGAGCCACGCCTTAGACCGCGCGGCCATTGGGATCGGTTTTAACAATAATGCCTGTTATAAATATACAGTTTACGTAATATTATTAACATTATCAGAAAAACAGGACAACATCTTGGCCCATCTGCATTAGGCAGCGTGGTAATATAAAAGCAGAGGGCGGCAGGAGGGTACGGGGGAGGGTGGAATCTGAGAGGCCGCCGTAACATTTCTAAGCGGACTATGCCCACATCTCGAGAAAAGGGTCTAGGGTCTCATTACTTTCGTGCCTAGCTCTTATTCATAAAGCATTCTCCTGTTTTACCTCCCTCAGAACAGGCAACTTCTGAAGCTGAAAATTATTCCAAGTCCTTTCGTATTATAAAGGGCATATTCCCGTATAAACGGTTTAATGTGTGCTTCGTAAACGACAGGAAGGCCGCACAAAATGTACTGCCAAAGGCAAGAAAGGACAATGCAACACATAAGAATAGCTGAAACCGTATTCCGTAAGTTGTCCCTTTGCTCGCGAGGTGTGGAGGTACAGCTCCATTCACTCTTAACTACAGCATGAGACAGAGGTCCGTGGTCAGGTTCACGCCCCGGTCCCTTTGCAGAAGGAGAAAGAGACTCGATATCCCAGAGGAGGCTGAGTGAGCACTACAGCCGGTCCGGACACTTTGACAAAGGGAAGTAATCTCTCGTCTCAATCGGGATTCAAAACCAGATTTCTAGTATATCCAGATCACTGGGTAGTCACTACACCAACTGAGCTACACCGGCCCACTCTACTCCATACAAAATAATTCCCTAACAAAGCATTTACAAACATAATATTAAAGGTCTTTTCCCTTACACTTTTATCACAATAAATTCAAATTAAACATTTTTGGGAAAAATAATTTAAGGGAAACTGCCTAAGAATCTCTTCGACTCCTACACGCATGAATCTTCCTAAAGCCCTTACACATACAGATGTTTGTACATGTGGGTGACCGGTTACAATGTGCTGGCTGCATTCGTCTGTGTGTCAGGTTTCACAACTGCAACAATCAGACGACATTTGCTTTAACGTAGAGAGTGGCGCCTGTCAGACGGACAGTGCAATTCGAAATTACAGGCAGGTGTTCATACTGATATCTTACGGACACGAAACCGCACTGTCTGGTACATCAGAGGAACATTCTACCTCCATCCTACGTGTCAGTTACGGAGATGAACGCAACACGTTACTCCGAAACGGCGGTAACCACTCACGACTGCAATATGAAACTCAAATCACACATATCTCATCTCATACAACTTAAAACCCGATTGTCGAACGTTACGTGGACTACATCATTCGATAATCACATATTTACATATCAGTTTCAATCTAAGACTCATCGGAACACGCTTGCTCGACTGAGAAGCAGCGACAATAAGACGATTTATATAATTTCAGTAACAAAGAAGGACGAGGGTAAAAATCAACAAGGGTTGAAAGAAACATTTGGGACAACTGTCAGATGGAAAGAGACTGGGTTGAGAGAATACGTTATTAAATATGGCTTCTAATACGCTGGTCTTAGCATGTATTTGTGTAAGTAAATCTAATAGAACAAACAACTGGTTAACAGAAGCAAGCAGATATTTCGAAATTTTCGCTTCAACCTGTCTTGAAAATGCAAAGGTTACATAAGCCCTAAGAACTGTATTAGATTGGTTTCTTTCTTCAGAGTTTGACCTGTATAAAATGTCATTATAGTGGTCACACTTGTCTAGTATAGTTCTGAGTATAAAATCCTACTCTAGACGCTAAAAACCTCATTCATCAAGAAAGCAGCTTCTGGAATCACGAATATGCAAGCACGGATAAAGAATATGGACAGTCAAGTTAATCTACAAGCTACAGTTTAAGCCTGAGACGTTTTGTACTCACTTCTATCGATGAACCTGAAGAGACCAAGGAATCCAGATGCGTTACTGGTTCTCTGATCGGTGTGAAATTCGAGGACGAGCCCGGGTCCCGAGCTGTAGAGTACGTGGGGGATGTCGGTAAACCCCCCGCACAAAAGCCCTGACCAAGGGGTATACTCGTTCACTTCCGGACGTTCCAGATGAAGGAAAAGCTTCAGGAAGTCCCCGCGCTCACAGCTGGAACAGAAAACAATGAACATACGTTCCCTGGAGTACTCTGAAGATGGAGGTAGCAAACTCCTCCTAACATACATAAATAATAGCAACAGACATGGCTTCACACTCCACGCATTCATAAATAATCTCGTGAAAACAGAACTCGCACAAAACAAAATCAATCCTTACGCATATAACACACGCCCAAACTGGTTAGCAACCTGCAGGCCGCGCAACCCAGGGCAGACAAAGGGGGAATTACCTGAAGGGTCGGATAATATACACCCTGTAGACTGACTTAAATAATGTATCGCACATAAAATATTATGTTCCAAACGTTTGCATGTTTTGTTATACATGAAAAGTGAATTTATTTTTAATGGTTACTGAGTTCATAATCACATTTTTTCGCTATGAACTTTTTCAATAAAAGGTGCCTAAAATAAGCTATTAACACAGGGATGTATGGAAAACTTTGCGAGTTAAAAAGTGGTCCTAATACTCAAATAGAATTGAAACACCCTCTCAACAAGAAACACAAAAATTAAAGACTCTTCACAGGTTCGATGATGCGATTAAATTATGGACGCAGACAAACGGACTTCTAACACGGATGGTGATAGTGCTACTTCAAGTTTCCGTCCAAAAGGACACTAATATAGACTCTGTTGACAGCTCTTTAACGTGTTTATGCTCTAAATCGTGTTTTCGAAAGTAATCAAGGTCCCTTTCTTCGAGCGGCGAAAATGATCAGCGCTACAGCAAGCGAGTTAATAAATAATTGGGTAAAAGTCTTCACTTACAAAAATATTACCCTACGAATGTTTACAAAATTCTGATTACAGAATTTCAAAAACATTATGCTGCGTGCAGTGGGGGTTTTCGACGAACGTTTTAGGTAATTATAGCAAGAACTTTGCTGAAAGAAGAACTCTCTTAAGTTCAAAAGCATTATGGGAGACAAACACACATTCGTACGGTGAGGAAGGTAAAATAAAGTGTAGGGTAACGCGCCTTCTCAAGCTTTATGCGCTCCAATTACGAATATAATTCTTATTAAACAATACAGGCCACAGTGACACAGTCTGGTGGTCAGTAATCAATGTTACAAAATTGTGTGGTAGCTACGCGTTTATTTTCTGCTTTCTGTTTAGGTTTGATATTCTGGAAGGGTTATAGCCACAGACGTTGAAGATACTATGACCCAATTAATTAAACGAGAGTCTTCAGTTATGCTGACAGACATGCTTACGTAATGTGAAATTCATTTATAGAAATTAAAATATTTTAAGCTGTTAACTGCCTGTAAAGTACAAACGAAAATTAAAAGCCTAGGCGCACTACATGCGTGATTCTGCATGCAGCATCGAGTGTGTATAACAAGTCTTGGATTTCGAGTGACGAAGCACTGATGGGCGACCGTATTCGTTTCTAATACACAGTGAGCGGAAGTATGAAGACCACATTTCCTGATGCTCAACTGACCCGCAACATTCCATATTCAGTCACTGTACACTAAGAGGACGAACTGCCTATTCAACTGGATTACCACTCAAAAGGATGCACTACATGAAAAGCATGAAGCATTCTACAGGTCAAAACGCGGTATGGTTCACAACTCGCGGGCAGCTTAAGGCCCCAGTGACTCCCACTAATCTGCTTGTTTCCCTGCTGTTTTAAATTTATGTTGGGGGGAAGGGGGGGAAACGTCACAACTGTCATCTAGAAAGCGGGGGAGGTGGAATACCTACACAACGGTTCTGTTGAAATTCACCACGGATACATATTTTACTCAATTTTATGCCAGGGAGTGCTAGTGCCATATGAGCTACAAGATCTTACAAGTGGTCAATCGATACACCATCAGATCTCCATAGCACTTTTATTTTCCAGTGGCGCAAAAACCCTTAGTGGGCCAGGGCTTCCTCATTATCGAGGCTTCACGATCACACTCAGACACACCACACTCGGTATGACTCCTCTGGACGAGTGATCAGCCCGACGAAGAGACCTCTAACTGACGACACACAACACTCACAAGAGACAGACATCCATGTCCCCGACAGGATTCGAACCCGCAATCCCAGGAAGCGAGCGGCCGCAGACCCACGCCTTAGACCGCGCGACCACTGGGATCGGCCTCCACAGTACTTACGGATACATATTTGGCTACACGTTACACATCGTTCTTCTTGGGAGGCCCGACGCATTTCGCTGATATCAAAACCGAGGCTCCTAGTGCATGCGACCGGTAGCCCGATAAACGATCAGTTGTGTTAGTTTCCGCACAAGCAGCACCAAATATTTATAACCCTTGTTCAAATATTTAAAGCCCCGAGGAACTGATCCCTTCGGTGCGGTTGCCCTCATTCAGTATACATCATTTAACCACGTTACCAGATATGGTGGACTGCCCTGTCTGGCATTAAGGGACGCGCCGCCTAGAGACCACAGGATTCTGTCCGGGTTTGCGAACAGTAACTCAGTTTTGAATTATCAATATATTGAAAAGGCCATGAATAAAATTTGTGTAGTTTATGACAGTATTACGCCTATATTTGAACGTCGCAGGTCATGAATGTCGCTATTGTGAACTTCACTATAGCGTTCAGCATGACAGTGCATGTTCTATGACAAGTATCAACCGCCTGCCACACATCACCTAAATTCCTACGTATTATCAACACAGATCACAGCTCTTTCGGTATGAGAATTGCAGCACTGATCCACACCGAATCTGATGACGAATATCACAATGTACCCTACGCAATTCCCCTTTAAGCAAAACTGTTCAAAGATATTATAAACAAATATGAAATATTATAAATATTAAATGCGTCAATGATTAATGTTTGTCAAATGAAATTCGCACATCACAGAATTAATGTTCAGTTAGTGAGACACCTGTAATTTTAATGTAATTATGAATTGTTGTCCATTCGCATCCTGCATCAGTTGAAGTACCAACACTAGTACTGTAACAGAATTTATAAATAACGCATATTTCTTCCCTTTCCTGTGGCGCAACAGCCCAAAGCGGGCCTTGGCCGCCTCATTTTGGAGGTTTCTATATCACACTCAGACACACCACACTCGGTAGGAATCCTCTGGACGAGTGATCTCTCCGTCGTAGGGACCTTACAACACTCGCAACAAACATCCATGCCCTCAGTGGGATTCGAACTCACGATCTCATCAAGCGCTCGGCCGAAGACCCACGCCTTAGACCGCGCGCCCAATGGGATCGGCCATTAAGGAATATTATCTGTACGAAAATGAAAGAAAATAAAATTTTCGTACATAAATGAGGTTGAAAGATGACTTATTTCCGATTTTATAAATTTTCATGACTTGTATAAATACTTTAACAGTGCGTTTCCTTCTTCCTACTCCGTTTATTCCCACCGCTTCCAGCTTTTCCCAAAGATCTGATCTGACCGTCAACTTCGGACAGGCAGCTTAATTCCTTGGCCGACGAGTTCGCTGGATTTATTTTATCTGTGGGGATTTGTCAAGTCTGAGACTTTATTCTCCTTTCACATCCCGCTGACAGAACGATAGAAGAATAACCAGCGACCAAACTTAATTCCCGAGAGGGCAAGTTGCGATGTGAATTATTAAATTACCGTTACAGAAAAACAATATTACTATAGGCCTAACCACAGTTCACAAAATTGTTGTTCGAAATTTGTCACTGGAAAGACATTATTACTGTCACATACATGGAACACTGTGGGAGAAATAAATAACAACGGCTTGCGATTTTACATACACAAGAAGCACATCATTAGTTTCAGATGGATGAAGAGAAAATTTTAATGATTCATTACGGCGACAATTTTGTAACCCGTAACTAGAATTTATTTAGAATCTGAAAGGAAAATTAAAATGTTAACACTGGATAAACTCGCACGTATGCTGCCACGCCCGTTGGTATGAAAAAAATAAAATAAAATAAAATAAAATAAAAACGGGGCAGGTATATTGAAGTTTAAATTACTTTAAAAATTTAACCATCCTTGTGGGGCTCAATGAGAATAAAATACTATGTTTTCACTTCTATGGAACATTCACGCTTTGCATTGAAATTGATTAAGATTTCCCAAGAAGCTGACATTATTTCAAACTCATATTCTGCTCTTTCAATTACATTAAATTCTTCAGTATCAAGCAGTCCAGACGGAGGCTACAGTCTGCGAAACATCAGCAAATATTTACCAGTCGCTACGGTGAAATATCCTATAGGACTTTACCCTGCATGTTACTGTGAACCCCCCCCCCCCCGCCCCCAAATCTCGCGTAATAATACTGATTACTTACAGACAAAGGAGGTGTAAGCAAGAACACAAAAACAGCGGACTAAAACAAACACGTATTCACCTTATACTCGTCTCCCTACGCTTATTTCGTGCTTTCAAAATTAGCATTGGCGTTCCAGTTCTTCTTCTCCCCTTACCTTTTACGCCGGTGCTCAGTTGTACGTTCGGTCGGTGGCAAGAACCTTTCTCACCCAGGCATAACTCAACGACGTAGCACTTACATATTCAGCAAATGCTGAGATAACACTCTTCATATCAGTATACAACACTCTTCATTATTGCCGTCAGATAACATTATAAACCTTCAAGACTTAATGGATTACGGACACAGCTATTGCTCAAAGTAATAAACAAACATTTAGCACAGTTACATGTAACGCTTCTCTCGCCACCAGCATCAAGGTCACGTAATGGCCGTCGCCTTCTTCCTCCCTCCAAACAAACTATTTGATTGGCTGGATCAGAGCCTCGACTTCTGCAAGAAACTATAAGATTGGACGCGGCGCAATGACACGCAACCACGCCAGAAAAGTAGCCGCAGAGTCTGCCAACTTTAATTAAAATCCACCAAAACAAAGTTTCCAATGTATTCATACATATTTATACGTACGAGAGTGGTGAAAGCGCAAACATTTGATTTTGAAGTATTTTAGTTTACATGGATTACGACAATGCACATGCTTTCATTCAGAATTCTTATTTCTCAGATAACTAGTTACATACACATTTGGCAGGAATGTTACTCACTAGTATAAAATAACCATTACGTATCAATCATGTACAACGTTCCCCAAGCGCCTCATATAGCCCTGCAAAATTGGTAACCTACGCATGCGTTAAGTCGCGGCGTAAGTTGCATAATTATTTATCAAGTTGCCTTCTATGGTCCCAATCATACTTCAAACTTTTTGTCTTAGTTTAAATCTGTCTGTAATGGAGCATGCGCGTGTGTGAAGAAATAAAAATCCGGAAACCAGCAAACTGAGGCACTGCCGCTGCTCCCGTTGTACCTGAAAAATGCTGAATTACATTCAGAGCGGTTACACTGCAGACCTCACGTACGTGGCTTTACCCTTTGCTCCTTCTAACACGACACGACAGGGGATTTATCACAGAACATTTCCTTGAGTCAAAGGAGGTGCAATGCTTATCCGTCACTTTCATTAGTTTCGTCCCCTTGAGATTTCTCACCTTGCTCTTCCCAGTGGTATGACTATTCAGCAATACGAGTGGTTCATTCGAGTATGTCTCAGTGCTAGACATGAATCACAGTGGAAGCGTTCTCTTCAACAGTGAGAGAGAGAGAGAGGGAGAGAGAGAGGGAGAGAGAGAGGGAGAGAGAGAGGGAGAGAGAGAGAGAGCGTGTAAGACTTTGGTACAGAATCGATATTAAGCAGCATCCTATGCAGCGTCACTTATTTTGTGACGTAAGCTCTCACAAACACGATCGTTTGCGACCCCTTACAGGTGTCTAATCTCACCACATCATAACTAAACATTGGAGGCCAAATAAATATTTATGACATACATTTAACAATGAGGTTCTCTACCCCGTTCCCACTCAATTTTTTTCAAAGAAGTGATCCCCAGGGTCACTATTTTTTTTGTTTTTGAATCTTTCTGACCGACAACTGGTAGGGATATGTGGAGAAAAGATCGGCCTGTCGCAACGGCGCTGCATACGAACACACAGGGCAACACAGAAGAACATAAACACAGAGAACATGCATTTATTCGTGCTGTGACCGAGACATGGTCATGACTACTGAATATAGAAGACAGCCCAAGCCGTTGGTCAGCATAACAGCATGTATTTTGCGCCCACAAGTTGTTATATTACCTGCATTACGTAGTCGTCTAAGATTTCTGAGTGAATGACACTAATGTAATTACTTAACAGACAGGAGTGTACCCTTCAGTTAACCTTTTAAAGCCTAGCGGTAACATTACATACCACCAGGTTTAACATTAAAAAATTGTACGTGGTGCCCACATTGCGTTTATGTATTTTGTACGGCTCTCAGAACAAACAGCAACTTTTGCCTTATAAAACATTAAGAGATTGGTTTTTATAACCGAAGGGGAGAGTGTTTATAGCGCGGTAAGCACTTAGTCCTTATATAAAACAGACACGCTTCGTCTTTAAAGGGTTAATATTAATTTTAAATGTGTCGTCCCCACCCAACCATAAGGCTGCCAGTAGTACAGAACGGCATTACAGCAGGACTTCTGTTAAAATACAGACACATCCTCGAACAACACGGCAGAGACAGACTCTGCGGGCATTTGACAGTAAAACCTTCACTCTTTAGGTGCATTTTCTTATAATTAATACATCAAACACCTTAATAACCTTTTATTAATTTATTAAGTCACTTTTAAGTCCAGAGACGTTATACACATTACGACCCCGGGTCGAGTACCAAATATATTTCATGTTTAATATCCTGTTTACATATGCACATGCTCATGCACGCAAAAAAAAACACGCAGTATATCATATACGCCTACACATACAGACAGGCATCTTCATTTAGTCAATTCTTTTCTATAAGCAGAAAAACTGTGCAGAGATTAGAAAATTTGAAACGTTTGTAATTATAACAAAAAACTCTTAATTCCAGGTAAAATAATTTGTATTTACTATTGCCTGATTTCTTACAACAAGGTTTAGTGTTGTGTTGTACACACAAATTTTCAGAACTGTGCAAGAGATTAGACCAGACGTGGAGTGAAACCCGAAAACCAATAAATGTTGGAACGTACAGCAGTTAAGTGTCTGTTTAAAAACTTTTAAAACTCTCAATACTGACAGTGAATATATGCATATACGAATATTAGTGTTAAAGGCAATAACTTTCCAGCCTGAATCCTGTGACAATGGAATGTATGAACTTCTACTAACCGCACTAACATCTAAAACCCAAGAATTTAGACCCGGAATCCCGGTCCGAACACCATATCAGCAAGGATGAATATTTTTCACCATCATCGCCACTGACAGGATGACGGTAATCCGTTTTGTTGGTATCCAGAGCACCTCTGCGCACCAGGCAACTTTATTTCATACTATCACAAATTGTCATTAATCATAGCTACTGACTGACAGGGCTGAAACCAGCCTGTACTCTGACATTTATACTCACGCATTCATTTTTAGGTGCGTTCGAAAAATTGCGTAAAGCGATTATTAGCTTCATCCTGGTTCTCCGTTCTTCCCCAAGGAACAAACCACCGCCCCCTGGAAGGACGTTCATGAAATTTAAAATTTGAGCATTTTCCGGAAATCTGTCGAGAAAATACACGTTTAATTAAAATCTGAAAACAATAACGGGAGCGATTCTCCAGCATCTAATTTCTTACAGACCGAAAAATAACTGGATTTCATTTTTCCTCAAGAATTTGGAACCCGTCACGTTTTGTTTTAATTTCGGTTTGTAGAATAAAATCTCTATATACACACACACACACACACACACACACACACACACCAGTACTTAAATCCAGTATGAATGTATTATTGCGTTCACATAACACGATATTATTTATTTATTCACAAAAGGGGTTTATTTAGAAACAGGAATTAATTCGGGTATTTATCTTATGCCTGCAAGAGGACTTTTAAGAAATCTGTACTGAATTAACCATACAGAGCTAAGAGTCATTCAACAAGTGATGCAAATGCCACCTGTTATGGAAACCGTAGGTTCATTGCCCTTCTCAAAGGGCCCGCAGAGGACCCTCACCCTGGGCAGTATCTCCCAAAGGTGTGTTTTCACAGAGAAAGGTAAAGGTAAAGGTAAATTTATCCATGTGCATGCCACGAAGGCATGGCAAGGTTCCACGCATTCTTAACCTCGGCCCTACATACAGGTGAAAGCTTAACTCTGCGCCATGGCAGTTTCACCCCCAGGTAAGGGACCGCATTTACCCGTTGAATAGGAGGCTTAGCGAGCACCAGTACCGGATGATAACTAATTTCAGTAATTAACAATTCGCTGTTATTGACGATTCACTGAAAATTATGCAGGAATGCGTTGCAACAGAGTGGTTTACAGTTACAGCAGAGATGATATTGATCATATGAAATGTAGCAATTTCGGTACTCAGCGTTCAGTGTATCTTCTACTGTATTTGATGAAAGTATTTACCTTCTTTAACTTATTTAACTACTTATTTACTTTTTTCTTCCTCGGTGTCCCTCCCTTTAATCCTGCCCTTCAGTCTTTTTGCACTGGCTTCTACTTAGAAGCTGTTTCTTCTTCTTCTTCTTCTTCTTATTATTATTATTGGAGGCACGCAGTGAAGTAGTTGGTAGAGGCACTGCGCTACAAACTGGAAGGTTGCGGGTTCGATTCCCGATGGTGTCATTAGAATTTTTCATTGACTTAATCCTTCCGGCCGCAGTATGGCCCTCGGGTAGACTCAGCCTCTAACAGAAATTGGTACCAGGAATATATCCTGGGGGGTAAAGGCGGCCGGTCTGTAGGGCTGACAACCTTACCACCTTCAAGTGTCGACAAGTCTTGAAATCTGGGAGCCTCGACCTCCTGGAAATCTCAGGGCCTGTCCAGGGATTTAGCTTTACCATTATCATCATCATCCCCTTTAAGCAGGGTATTCACACTTACATACCTGAAACAAACCATGTTTCTAGGGTACACAGTGCCGCAGCTATTCCGCGCGCACTGTTAATGGTGCATATAGCGCTGTCTGCAATATTAAACTCTTTTCTGCTTCTACATTAGCACTTCCCGCAGTGTGTGTGCTGTGCCGAGTACAGCTGTTTTCTGTAATTTTATTATTATTATTATTATTATTATTATTTATAGGAATGGTGGTGGTGGTGATGGTGGTGGTGGTGGTGGTGGTGGTGGTGATGGTGGTGGTGGTGGTGGTGGTGGTGGTGCTGGTGGTGGTGGTGGTGATGTTG
>BLKM01000816.1:357003-482051 GCA_013340265.1 Coptotermes formosanus
TGGTGGTGGTGGTGATGGTGGTGGTGATGGTGATGGTGGTGGTGATGTGATGGTGGTGGTGATGGTGGTGGTGATGTGATGGTGGTGATGGTGGTGGTGGTGATGGTGGTGGTGATGTGATGGTGGTGGTGGTGATGGTGGTGGTGGTGATGTGATGGTGGTGGTGATGTGATGGTGGTGGTGCGGTGATGGTGGTGGTGGTGATGGTGGTGGTAGTAGTAGCAGCAGTAGTAGTAATAGCAGCAGCGAAGCAAGCGCTCACTCCACACCTAGACACATTCGTATTTCGTACATTACAGAGAAATAATTGCTTTTAATTTAATGTTCAATGAAAACAGCGCCCAATTCTGTCATAAATCCGATTCCAATGTTAATACGAAGAAGCCTCTCGCTAGCACTGTTTATGGCGCTCGCAGTGCCGTTAATCAGTACTGAAATCAAAGGTCTTACATCCTCCTTCCTATCTCTGGAATTCCTACGTACAGAAGTAGGGAGGTGCTCAAATAAGTCTCAATATTCTGCAATGCATTCATATGCTTTTAAGCTTTCATTTACCCCACTTATCAAACATAGCAGAAAGTCTTTTCATTAAATATTAAATGAGAACTGCTCTGTATTGCAAGCTTTCAAAAAAAAAAAACAGCACAGCACCCACGCAGTTTACTTCCAGAGGTCCACAATGTCCTTCAGCACTCCATCTGGCTTTGTGCATTTGTACTGACATAATAACCACTCACTCGGCAAGTGCCACTCCAGTCCCTTCTACCCGAGATATGTATTCCATACAAATTTCCATTACACAGCACGTATGTAACTTACATATACCAAAAGGGACTGGCTTATGTAGACACAACAAAGCGCTACATCAAACATATTGCTGTTTGTTCCTTATCTTGTTCATCGCTGAAGCAGAATTTCATACACTTACTGCTAATGTAGAGTTAAGCAACAGTTCGACAGAAATCACCCTAACACAGTCTGCAGTTATATTATTTTCTTTGCTGTGGCGCAACAGTTCAACTCCAGGCTTGGCCGCCTCATTGTTGAGGCACCCTGGTCGCACACAATCAGACACACACAACCGGTTGCACTCCTCTGAACGAGCAATCACCACATCGCTGAGACCGCTACCTACACAACACACAACAAACACAAGAGACACACATCCATACCATCAGCGGGATTCGAACCCGCGATCCCAACAATCAAACTGTCACAGTCTTACCTCGTATATTAATGCTAAGAGGTAAGGTAAAGATTCACACTATAACAGGCCATGAGGGCCCAAGAGGGGGAGTAGAGATATAGCTCTACCCTTTCGTGAGCCTCGGCACGAGGAGGGGATGGGGTGGCTAGCCCCACGCCCCGGCCGCTTTACCCCCGGGAAAGAGACCCGGTACCCATTGTACAGGAGTCTGGGTGAGCCCCAGGGCCGGTCTGGACAGCTGCGGAAAATCTCGCCCCCACCGGGATTCGATCCCCGGACCGCCCAGCCCGTAGCGAGTCGCTATACCGACTGAGCTATCCCGACCCATGTTAATACTAACAGAATATTCAAATTTAAGGACCGCCATCACTCTTCTCTTTTGATCTTCAACTGCTATGAAGTATGCATTGTAAATACATGCTGTCAGCAATAATAATAATAATAATAATAATAATAATAAAGAGCTTGAACAGGGAAAGACATACAACTACTTTGGGATTGAGGAAAGTGACGGTATACAACATCAGCAAATGAAAGAATGACTGAAGAAAGAATACACCAGGAGACTAACAATGATACTGAAATCTGAATTAAATGCCAAAAACAAAATTATTGCAACTGGAACATTAGAGGTCCCGGTAGTAAGAT
Source organism: Coptotermes formosanus (assembly GCA_013340265.1). Classification (NCBI taxonomy): domain Eukaryota; kingdom Metazoa; phylum Arthropoda; class Insecta; order Blattodea; family Rhinotermitidae; genus Coptotermes; species Coptotermes formosanus. The sequence continues at coordinate 358,859 of BLKM01000816.1, forward strand.
ACAGTTTCGGTATAGTTAATTGGAGATTAGACGAAATTAAAAAAATTGATAGGAGAACCAGGAAGATACTAATAATGTACAAAATGCATCATCCTAAAGCTGATACAGATAGGCTGTATGTAAAGAGGAAGGGACCTGTCACAAATTGAAGCAGCATATTAAACAGAGATAATAAATATTGCAGAATATCTTAACAGAAAGTATAAAGAAGACCAGTTTGTAAATATTATAAGAAGCCACGAGAGCAGCCAACCAAATATGAATTCAACAGCTAAAACAGCAGCGAAGATCATAGATGAATTAAGTCAACCAAACGAGAACAGTGACATGAAACAAGATGGAATATAAAACACAAAGGCAAGATAGGCAGAGTCCTTAAAGGAAAATGGGAAAACAAAGTAATGCATGGCCAGTACGTTAGAAGCATAGATAAACAGCTCATTAGCAAGGAAGACACGTTCCTCTGGCTGTCAAAGGGAGACCTGAAAGCAGAAACAGAAAGTGAAATAGTGGCAGCACAGGACAAAGCACTGCAAACAAAATACCGTGCAGCAAAAATATTGCAAACAGAAGCAGATAGTAAATGCAGATTATGTCACCAGTTCGAGGAGACAGCAGACCACATTATGTCAGCGTGCCCAATACTGGCAAAAGAACAATACATCAAGCGACATGATAGAGTGTGTGCTCAACTGCACTCCAATATATGTAAGGAACTAGGGGTAAATGTAGACAATGAACTCTGGTATGAACATGTACCAACATCAGTAGAAACAAGTCAAGTGGGCAAGATAACCATAGTATGGAATCAACAAGTGCAAACCACAGAACCATCCCAAAAATAAACCAGACATTATAATGCGGGATAATGAAAAAGGAACATGTATGCTAATTGATGTAGCAATCCCGGGAGACAGAAATGTTATAAAGAAAGAAGCCGAGAAGATTATAAAATATAAAGACCTTATAACAGAAACCCAGCGCATGTGGAATGTAAAAACAAAGGTGACGCCAGTTATAATAGGGACAAATGGAACCATTTCAACACCCTTCAGAAAATACTTGAGCAGCGTACCGGGAAGGCACGATATTAAGGAACTACAGAAAACAGCTGTATTGGGCACAGCACACACACTGCGGGAAGTGCTAATGTAAAGCACAAAGGAGTTTAATATTGCAGACAGCGCTATATGCACCATTAACAGTATGCGCGGGATAGCTGCGACACTGTGTACCGTAGAAACATGGTTTGTTTCAGGTATGTAAGTGTGAATACCCTGCTTAAAGGAGATGATGATGATGATGATGATGATGATGATGATGATACTTTCATGCTACTCAAGTTGTTAAAGCTCGGACACATTTCCCCATCACGTCTTTACAGCAAAACTAGGGCACAACACTTTTCCGAAAACAAGTTCCCCGACGAATATCAACATATGCCACTATATGCGTCTGTCGTGCTGAAGCCCTAATTTCTAATCTTCACAATCCAAACCTAGGCGCATCCTTTCTGACCTATTATGTTTTGATACAGATGTAATATTACACACGTCGTATGTGTGTGTGTATGTGTGTGTGTATGTATGTATGTATGTATGTACGTATGTATGTATGTATGTATGTATGTACGTATGTATGTATGTATGTATGCATGTATGTATGTATGTATGTATGTATGTATGTATGTATGTATGTGTGTGTGTGTGTATGTATGTATGTATGTATGTATGTATGTATGTATGTATGTATGTATGTATGTATGTACGTATGTACGTATGTATGTATGTATGTACGTACGTATGTATGTATGTATGTATGTATGTGTGTATGTATGTATGTATGTACACGCACGTTACACCACGCGTTCAATAAAATGTCACCGCACAACGCCAAGTAGCCTGTCTGCATAGCAGAACAGGGCCAAAAGTGTGCTAAGTCCACATACTTCGCAAATGAACGACAAACAAACGCCAAGCAGCACAGTCAAGCAGTAACAGCATTAACATATAGGAACGGAGGAAAACTCAGATAAAAGAAGGTTACACTGAAGATGGCGCAAGTAAAGGTCAAATGCTTTTGTCTCGCAAATAAACAACACAAAGAGTGTGCAGGCGGCTGGACAATTCACGGATGTCTCCCGATTTATGTCAGTAAGGCCTGTCGTTTGCAAATCTTTCCCTAACTAACTAACTAACTAACTAACTAACTAACTAACTAACTCCATGGAGCAGAGGCCTTCTTCAGAAGCTAACAGTTTCTCAGGTAGTCAAGAAATTCCCCGCATTTTATGGAATCCGGAGGTTCATTACCGCATTCACAAGAGCCCGCCACCTGTCCCTATCCTGAGCCAGCTCAATCCAGTTCATGCCCCTCCATCCCACTTCCCGAAGATCCGTCGTAATATTATCCTTCCATCTACGCCTGGGTCTCCCAAGTGGTCGCCTTCCCTTGGGTCTCCCCACCAAAATCCGGTATCCTCCCCCATACGTGCCACATGCCCCACCCATCTCATTCTTCTCGATTTGATTACCCGAATAATATTTGGTGATGAGTACAGGTCATTAAGTTCCTCGTTATGTAGTCTTCTCCACTCCCCTGTCGCCTCGTCCCTCTTAGGCCCAAATATCCTCCTCAGCACCCTATTCTCGAACACCCTCAGTCTTTGTTCCTCCCTCAGTGTGAGAGACCAAGTTTCGCATCCATACAGAACAACAGGTAAAATTATAGTTCTGTATACCCTAAACTTTGTGTTTTCGGATAGCAACCTGAAAGACAACAGATTCTGCACCGAATGATAGCAAGCATTCCCCGACTTCAATCTGCTCTTAATTTCTTCATGAATGGAGTTTCGATTCGTTAGGGTTGCTCCCAAATATTTTAATTCTTCCACCATTTCAAAGGATTTATTATCTATGTTTATGTTGTGACTGTGTCCTGCATTCTGATCTTTCCGTAGCCATTATGATGTGGTTCCGCTTGTCAGAAAGAATAACTCAGTCTCCGGGACTACAGAAGAAGTGGTAATTGCCCGGCATTAGATGTCAGCTTCAATATTACGGGAGACGAAGTTTCCTGTTAAAATCAATGTATCTGAAACATTTATTAGGTATCGCGGTTCGTTCAACTCTGACAGGCTGGTATGTGTGGCTCAGTACGGTTTACGGACGCTCGTATTTGGACGCAGCCCAAGTCGTAAAGTCGGGCACAGACAGACCTAGGGACATTCTGTTCTCTAAGGCAGTGCTATAGTCTACCGTAGTCTGCACTAGTATATTTTACAACTTTGGCTTTAGTTTCGACCTGTCTTCAGCAAGCAGCACTGAAAGACACACAATACTTGTCCGACGCCGTCCGCCCGCCGCTAATTTCCTCAGGAGCAAGAATAGCAAACAAGGCGCCTGTATGCACTAAATCTACAGAACGCTTTGTCACAAGGACTGGCTAGTCACAAGCACTGGCCTGCCTAATCTTTAAAACATAGTGGTTACCGTGCTTAGTAGCTGCTTCAACATTAACCTCCTTGCCTTAGAAATTACAGCAGGAAATCTGAAGGTTTAATTTTTATTCACCATTATCTGATGGTGTGTTTGTACTGTCAGTTTTGTATCCTGACTGTGGTATTTCTTCCAAATCCTATTACACGCTTAGTAACACTAGGGAGGTAAGGAAACGCGTCGCGTTTTATAAGAGAATTTGTATCACATATTCATAAAGCTGTACTTGTCTGAAAGGTATTAATATTGAATGAGGTATCCTTTAGTTTTAACATACTAGGTACACACAGTACGTGTCCTTGTAACAATACAGTCATGGCTACACGCAATCAGAGTACGGAATTTTGCCGCATACTACGTTCCTTTTTGTACTCGACATAACTTTACTCCGAAGATATGTTTAGCATAACCTTGTTAAGAAGCAAAAATTATGGAACGGCTTACAGTCGTATCTGTTTATGTAACGTTAAATAGAATATTGTACACTACCCGTCTAACTTACACACATAAATATTTTATTACCAACAAATTGCACTTTTCCGTAAATAGAAAACCACTCCTACGTGTTTCCGAAATTATTTATAGCCATCTTCGGAGAGTACAAAAATATATACTAAAAGACACATACAGCGTTACCACACAGCGTCGTCAAACTGCAAATGGTAAAATACACAGTGCCAGTACTGTGTACAAACCGATCGTTCATCCCAGTTTGACGACATACGTGACTTAACGGTCGACGAGAATTGAGAAGAATTTCTTATTAAAGACGTGTAAATGCACAAGATTTTAACAATACTGTATAATTTTAACATGACATTAACATATTCTGCCATCATTATACCCGTACAATGGTGCTGTAATGGTACGCTAACACTGTATTTTGTCATTCAAAACTTGATAAAGCTCTGTGCTCACGCTGTATGTATGTCTTCCAGTACGAACTTTTGTTCCTTGAACATGACTATAAATAATAGCCGAAACATGCAAGAGTGGTTCTCTATTCACGGACAAGTGCAACGTGTCGGTAACAAACTTACTTACGTAATGTTCATTCATTCTTTCAACACCATAAACCTCACTTCAGCCAGTAAAACCCGTATGGCATTAACGCCGAATAGCGCAAAACAGTATACCCTCATCGGTTTTCGAATTACAGACCTCTGGCTAAATTTAATTGCTCTGGTTTCCGGGCTCCAAACGTTTCAATACATAAAAAATCAAAGTGTTGCCAATAAATGCAAGTTGAGCTTATGGGAGCCATAAAGCCATTGGGACAAGCTAGGATCGACAGTGGTACGTAACGAGTCTCTCGGTCACCATTTGTCAGCATCTGTCTGCGACCAAGCGCTTCAAACGTTTCTGTACACACAGCACACACTAGTGTGGGCACAGTAAAGACGGGAACACACCACCACAAGAATTCGTCAAGTTACAGAACACACGACTACTTTTTGTTTTCAGCATAAAGTAACCAGTATGACTCTTAATATTGACGAAACAAGACCAAGTATCTTCAATATATCTGCATAACAACTTGAAAATAATTTCACCACTTCGTAACAAACGTTTTAAAGGAACATTTGGAAGCCATACGACGAAAACATTCGATAGATTCGCTACAGAAGACAGCTTTACTTGGAACATCACCCATAACATGAAAAACATTGCACTCTGGAACTTCAAACCTGAGCGGTGGGGATCACCGTTGGTTCAAGAGAAGTGCCAGGAAGGAATGGGATGTGACAAGGGACATAATGATGATGATAATGATGATCATGATGATGATGATGATGATAATGTAAAAACAAAGGTGACGCCAGTAATAATAGGAGGAACTGGAACCATTTCAAAATCCTTCAGAAAATACTTGAGCAGCGTACCGGGAAAGCACGATATCAAGGAACTACAGAAAACAGCTGTATTGGGCACAGCACACACACTGCGGGAAGTGCTAATGTAGAAGCACAAAAGACTTTAATATTGCAGACAGCGCTATATGCACCATTAACAGTGCGCGCGGGATAGCTGCGACATTGTGTACCGTAGAAACATGGTTTGTTTCAGGTATATAAGTGCGAATACCCTGCTTAAAGGAGATGATGATGATGATGATAAATTACAGAAAACAGCCACATTGGGCACTGCACACATACTTCGGAAAGTACGATTGTAAAAGAACTATCACGAAAAGTAGCATTTCATATACCATATATTTTAACCACAGAATAACTGTAAAATTACATATCCCAGAAAAGTGGTTAGTTTCCGGTGCATAATCGGAAACACCCCGTATAAAGGTTTTATTTATTAATAATAAATAAATAATAAGTGCAGTAAATAATAATAATAATAATAATAATAATAATACATGGTCCGAAATTTAGTTTTTCTGCAAGCATGCAGCTTACGGCGGTTACACATATTCAGCCTCCGCCTAGCCGATACAGAGCCGCTCAAAACAATAATGGAGCCACTTGGCTTGACACAGCAAATGACGCGTAACGTTCGCCAGTATTTGTCTGTATGATTAATTTCTGAATGTTACATTATACACAGGGTGAAATATATGGAGCCATTAGTTGCACTACGGAGAAACGTGTCACATGCGTTAGGCTGAATATTCGACACTGACCAGTGAAGTGATAGCACGGTCACGGCAAGTGAAGCGGAACTTGGCTTGCACGTAGGGTAAATGCGAACAGGAGCCCAAAAGGACTTCATTAAAACCTAACAGCCTCTCAGCCACTCGAGACATTTCCCGCCTTTTCTGACAGCCCAATTTCATTATCGTATCCACGCAACTCATTTCAACTACCTTGATTCCTGTGAACAGATTTCGTAGGCGTTCCGTCTTCTGCCTACTCACAACAGGTGTCGAGGTTGTTTATTTGCACTTGATCACACTCAGACACACACCACAGTCGGTAGGACTCCTCTGGACGAGGGATCGGCCAGTTGCAGAGACCTCTACCCGACAACACAAACACTCATAAGAGTCACTTGATCACACTCAGACACACACGACAGTCGGTAGGACTCCTCTGGACGAGGGATCGGCCAGTTGCAGAGACCTATACCCGACAACACAAACACTCATAAGAGTCACTTGATCACATTCAGACACACACGACAGTCGGTAGGACTCCTCTGGACGAGGAATCGGCCCGTTGCAGAGACCTATACCTGACAACACAAACACTCACAAGAGTCACTTGATCACACTCAGACACACACGACAGTCGGTAGGACTCCTCTGGACGAGGGATCGGCCCGACGCAGAGACCTCTACCTGACAACACAAACACTCACAAGAAACAAGCATCCATGCCTACGGTGGGACTCGAACCCACGATCCCAGCAAGCGCTGCGTCGCAAACCCACGCTTTAGACCGTGCCCAACGAACAGGTTACAACCCATAACTTGACTGCACATTTCTATAAGCGCCACTTTAATATTAGCAAAAATAGAGGAACGAATTTTCGTAATTGGAGTGGGGGTGAATGACGGCATCAAAGTTCGGATACTATATTAAGTCTCTAGTCTCCACTGGATAGGAGTTGGATCCTGACTTCAAAGCAAAAGCACGATCACGTTATGCACTTTGTGCAGATACGCATACAAATGATCATTTATTTATTTACATTCCATCGTCAAAGAAATATTTCTCGAATATAACACCCAATAAATTATCCTGACTCAAAAAAGCAAAGATATATTCATCTAGAAGTTAGTACCACTGAGACAAGTAATTGTTTCTTATTTACACTGTCACTTCCTCTACTGACTTTTGACACAGCACTTGGGACATTTCTTTCTCAAGTTTTCTGGCTATACTGCGAGACTTTGTATGTCCTATCCTAAATGGCGGGGTTCCATTAAGTTTCAACGCGAGTATTTCAGTGGCAACATGATACGAAGATTGAGGGTAAGAACGCTCTCCATGAGGTAATATAAGGTGCGTAAAGAACGGCGTCAGTGTCGTCCCGACATGAGGAACGCGAGGCGTCGGATTGCAATGGGCTGGGTTTTCACAAGGAATGAAACTTCTCACTGTAGCTCCTAACTCTACTACAATGGGACACCATGTTGAGAAAAGGAATCTTCAATCTGTCTTCCGACAGTTACCGACAAAGTGTTCAACACCGACCAAATTCCAATATGACAGACACACACATACCCAAGAAGTTTAATTCTGCTCACGACAAAAGCGAGTGGCTGTGTGGCGAGAAAAGGACCCCTTCGTTAGACGGAAGTGTTTCTATGCGGTCTCACCATTCTGTTTCGCAAGCACAGAATACAAAGTTTTCACACGCCAGATTACTTCTGGTGTTGTCCACATATAGCCATCGAATCTTCACTAGAAAACGCAGTCTTCTGTCAGATCGTACGTTTTCCTTTCATACATCACTAGATCGTATTAGCTTCCTGCACTTTGGGCATAAATTCTACATACCACATAGACCTGGCGACGTACATACGCAGGCACCTGCTAAATATAAACAGTATAAAATCAGTGTCTCAAGCTTCGTCCCTCCAAAACATGTCGTTATTGTCACGTTTACATTTTATAGGAGTGCTGGTGGATGATACAACGAAAAAGACTGATTTGAATTTACGTCAGGATATTTCATAAGTGACCTAGGATGTACCATATCATATGGATGAACTTAGACACTTGCAATAACAGGTAAAACCTAAGAAAAACAGGCTTAATTACCGAGAAGAGAGGCTTATAGCCGAGGTTCTAAAATAACAGAACGGATAAATACATTAACCTTTTAAAGCCTAGCGGTAACTTTACATACCACCAGGTTTAACATTAAAAAATTCTACGGGTGCCAACAATGCGTTTATGTGTTTTGTACGGATCTCAGAACAAACAGCAACTTTTGCCTTAAAAACATTAAGAGACTGGTTTTTATAACCGAAATGGAGAGTGCTTACAGCGCGGTACGCACTGAGTCCTTATATAAAACAAATACGCTTCGTCTTTAAAGGGTTAAAAGAGGAAGCCCTGCATCATTGTTAACCAGGTTCGTTTGACCAAGTGATGTTATTGCTTGATTTTCCGACTACTGAACGAGTTATGCAAGTAGCAGCATTTCTGTGGTTGTCAGCAATTAGGGTTACAACCAACGCAGTTCAATGAAATGATGCATATATCTGACATACCACATAACTGCCCTCTCATACCCGTACATTCTGACAAAAGACACGTGTAAAGGGCGGGGAATAAAGCTTCGCGTTGGCAGAAAAACACGTTAACTAAACAGAGTATACATTTCACTATTAATATTTGCTTTAAATTGATTTTAGAAAATATCTATAATACGTGGGGAACAAAATTACTCTCAAAGCAGCGGCAAAATTTGAAGAGCAGAAATTTATTATAAGTGACGAAAATATTCACGAAAGACATGCTAATGATTTATACAACACTGGGCCATGTTACTGACTGTCACAAGCTTCATTAATCACAAAATTATGTAAGAAAGAGGCCTCTTCCTACACCAGTACTGTCTTCCTCCTGTGTATTTTGTAACAGCTTCGCCTGATCACAACTTTATTGGTAGGAACACGTAACGAGTTTTTGTACAACCACAGCTGCTTTTATAATAAAACAGTTGTGTTCGAATTGTTCTTGGACTGACTGAAAAAATATATGCACGATTCAATCAACAACTTCCGTAATTCTAAATACAAACAGTCTATTCAAGCGTGTTGCATAAACAAGGACACTGGACGGTTCGGTGACAGAATTAAGTGGCAGAATCGCAAACTACATAATAATAATAATAATAATAATAATAATAATAATAATAATAATAATAATAATAATAATAATAATAATAATAATAATAATTCCTGTAAGACGTTAATTTTGAATTTGCTATGTAATATTCCGGTGACTCAAAATTAGCATGTATCACACCGTTCGTTGTAATTTAAATACATATTTAATTCAAGGTTGTGGATAACACATGTTTACAACAAGTAAAGAATTTTAAATATCTCCGTTGTGAAATACGTATCTTATAAAAATGAAAAAGATTTTCAAAGAAAAGAAGCTAAATTTGTTCAAATACTGGGAATTCTAAACAACACGTTTAAACCAACTTTGGTCCAGAAGTCTTCAAGAATAAAAATATACAATGCACTGGCACTCCGCATTCTTCTTACATTGAAGTGAAATTTGGACCCTCAGGCAAAATGATAAAACCGACTGACATCAACTGAGATGAAATTGTTCAAAACAGAGGGATACACACCTTGACATTCACAACAGGAATGGGGAAATTTTGGAAGAGGTGAAAACAGAACCAGTTGACGAGAAACTAAGAAAATACAAACCAAATTGCCTGCAACGTGAAACAAGAATGAACAACAACAGGATGACAAAAGTAATGCTGAATTATAGACCAAATGGACGAAGACAACTTGGAAGACCCTCGAAGAGACAATTAGCCAGGCCGAAAAAGGTCTATTAAGGCCTAACTCGTGACAAATGATGATGATGATGATGACGATTAATTCAAGGTATTTTATGAGACACAAATAGTAGCTTTCATATGTAGACATAATTAAAGAAGTGCAGCTCTGTTTCGCCCATGCCCGATTCACTTGATATTTCGGTCAATAACGCAAGTGATAGAAAGAGACTCACAATAAATTAATCTCAGAAGTCCAGTTTAAAATACACAATGCTGATACGAAAATCATCTACGTTTGTTCCTCTTACATTCTGCAACGTTCCGAAAACTTAGAACAAACAGCTTGCTAGTGAGACCTATACATAAAATATGGAATGTCAGAACAGTGGCAACTGACACACGCCATATCACTTTATGGTGCTGCCGCACACATCACTGAACTACGAACCAAAACTCCAGTAATAATATTTAGTACGAGATGGGTTTGAATTCAGCCACCTGAACAAGGCGCACAGCAACATGTCGTGGTATACATAAGTCAAATCGTTCTCCATTCATGTCGTGCTACAAATCTACAGTTCTGCTTGCTCCTTTTTAATTGGAGTGGGCGAAATGAAGAATTGTCATTTACGAGTCTGTCTGATGTCAGAATTCTTATCAATCTCATTTTCACTGTTAACCTTTTAAAGCCTAGCGGTAACTTTACATACGACCAGGTTTAACATTAAAAAATTCTACGTGGTGCCCACATTGCGTTTATGTGTTTTGTACGGATCTCAGAACAAACAGCAACTTTTGCCTTATAAAACATTAAGAGACTGGTTTTTATAACCGAAGTGGAGAGTGTTTACAGCGCGGTACACACTGAGTCCTTATATAAAACAAGGAAAAAGAAATACAAGTTACAAAATTCTGTCACACGATGCAGTTTACGGCCTAGCTTGTGAATAAAATAAAACGTCAAGAATAACCTTCAAACATTTTAACACAGTTTATGTGCTACGGCTGGTTAAGTAACTTTAACCTCCAAACACAGCTCTGCAATCCTGCCACACATTATACATGTTTTCTTGTTTGTATCTTGTTACACCGTACTCACACACAAACCATTTTGACATGTACGAGTTATCTCTTTCCTCTGTCCTGCTATACATGCTACGCACTCTTTCATACGCGTATCTCGTTCCTCCATATTGCTACATGTTATAAAATTTTGTATGCACACCTTGTTTCTCTTTCTATGAGTTTCGTCACTTTCCTTTTTTTATCTAACATGCAAAATACATACCGAACAACTAGAATTTGCGACAAAATTCAGTTTCCGTTCCGTGGTACGCTGATAACACGACATTTTTATGACTACACTGGGGCCCCTAATAATTGTTGGTGTGTTTTAAATAACAATTTATGTTCCAATTTGGTTTCTGTTGTAGTGGTTTTGTTTGTATCTTTTCCGAGTAAAGCAAGTGCTCGAAACACGCCTCGAATGATCTGCAAGACAAATCACAGGCGGACTTGGATTCTGCCACAATATTTGTTCCAGACGATGTTGTGTGAGTAGACACAAAGGAAAATAACAGTTCGGATTGAATACGAGTGGATGTGGAGATTTTAAAGTGTCTTAAGTAAGAACTATGGCAGTGCGTGGTTCATGGCCAGCGTTTATGTTTATACAGTCTAGGCCCTTCTATCATATCTACCCCAATTAAACACTTCCTTAGTGCTCCGGCTGAAAAACATGATGTTCGCCCCGAGTTGTGACAGAACTTCGCTGTAAGAAATTGTGTCTCCTGTTATCCATTTCCGCTAGTACTAAGATTAACGTGGCGTTGTCGAACGAAGAGTTCCTTAGAACCTCCGATTACACATTCGTAGTACGTCGTCTCTCCTGCAAATGCACGGACTAGACGTCACTACTGGTGTCTCGCTGATTTACAGTAGGTAGATTATTCCATCGGCCGATCCCAGTGGCCGCGCGGTCTAAGGTGTAGGTCTGCGGCCGAGTGCTTGCTGGGATCGTGGGTTCGAATCCCACAGGAGGCATGGATGTCTGTCTGAGTGTTTGTGTTGTCAGGTAGAGGTCTCTGCGACGGGCCGATCCCTCGTCCAGAGGAGTCCTACCGACTGTCGTGTGTGTCTGAGTGTGATCAAATGAAAATAAACAACCTCGACACCTACTGTGAGTAGGTAGAAGAGGGAAGGAGTACGAAATGAAATTATTCCAAAGAAGCTTAAACGAATTTCCGCAAACTTTGTAAACAGACTGAAAGTAACAAAAGGAAAAAAAAAAAAAAAGAAATCGTTAAGACTACGCCGATAATTACGCCGCCATGATCTGGCTGCCCTTTACAACAGTTTTGGTTGTTACTAGGCTCGGTCTGCCGAAAGGAATTTGTACTGCACGGCGTACATTAGCCTGATATTCCAATTACTGCATGCGACTTAATTAAAATTTTAATTACATTTATTCATGAACAAGCTTCTTAAACTTCTGTGTTCAATTTACCTCGGCCAGGAGAACTCAATCCGTATTTAATTAATTCTACGACATTGCATGATTGTTGGCTTTTCTATACGTCACTCTACCATACCTGAAAGTTTTTTTAACAGTTTTATAATTTAACTGATTGGCTTTAATCAATACGCACAGGAAAGAGGGAAAGGTGTTACGGACAGTGGTGAAATGAAGCAATTATTTTCTAAGGGTGGAATGAGCAGAAAATTGTGCCACGTAGTAACGGCTTTCAGTTATGTGTTCAATTGCTAATAAAGTCACTCCGCGGGGTGTAAAATACTACGCTACAATTGTTGTATTCTGTTGCCGCCAGCCACACACGCCCTCGCTGTTTCCGTTACGAACAATTAACAACGATATTCGCCAGTTTCGAAGAACCTACAATAGACACAGCCAAACGTACTTCACATTTAGATTCCATTCTTCGCGGATATGGCGCTGTGTGCATCGCCACGCAGGCAGTGACGCGTCGAAGGAGGCTGCAGCCTCCACTGTCAGAGTAGTCTAAGAACTTGAGGAACCTGTGCGTTCCAGGTATGTCTTTCCCGTATTTTCTGAATGATTTTGAGATGGTTCCAGTTGCCCCTCTAATTACGGGTATCACTTCTGTTTGTACAGGCCACATATGCTGCATTTCTATTGTAAAGTTTGAGCACTGTTGTTGTCGTTCTTGCTGTTGCTGCTGCTGTTGTTGTTGTTGCTGTTGTTGTTCTTGCTGTTGCTGTTGTTGCTGCTTTTGTTTATGTTGTTGTTGTTGCTGCTGCTGTTGTTGATGTTGCTGCTGCTGCTGCTGCTGTTGCTGCTGTTGTTGATGAGGACGATGACGACGATGACGACGATGCTGTTGTTGTTGTATCAGAATAAAGTCAGTGGCTGGACTTCTGAATAATGCTACAGAACTCTTCCTGAGAAATCTTCAGCCAAAATCGAAACCATGCTGTACAAAATCCAACAAATCTAATCACACAATATGAGGACACTCGAAACCTCAACGAATTCGTAAATATTTAACTCCATTTTTCTATCATCACCTTCCACTGCCCGTCATAAGAATTACGCTTTACACTGAGACCGAAAAGATGTGAGCGTGTACCACGATGTGAGCGTATCCCACGATGTGAGCGTATCCCACTATGTGAGCGTATCCCACGATGTGAGCGTATCACACGATGTGAGCGTATCCCACGATGTGAGCGTATCCCACGATGTGGAACAGTAAAACTGTAGTGTGACTGAAGAGGAATAGAAATCGTTGTGGGAAAACATCAGAGCATCCACTTCTGAGTAAATATTTGACGAAAGAAGTGGAACTACTGAAGAGCTATCAGTTGATACTGAGTGAGAAAGGGAAGATATATCGCAGCCCCCTTCCTCTCGGGATATAATAAGTGTAATTTATTTCTTCCGTCCTATACGATTTCTCTTTTGCTACCGGATCGTAAATTTTTGTCTCAGAAGAAACGAAAATATAACAATTTACGTTTTTGTTTCTTCAAGGGATTTTAGCACATCCTACACATCACACCCAAGTTATCGAATTTTCCCAGAAATACCTACCGAAGAGCAGGAAAGAAAAGCTGAACATGTTTACGGTAGTCCACTTGCAAATGAATAAATAACCGAACACACATAACGACCATTTAATAATTCTTATGTGTTTTTTATAGTTACCTGGTTGTAACTCCATGTTTATATGAGGGTTGGTCAGAAAATAAATCTACAGACACATATGTGGGCTACTTATAGGCTATTTAACTCCAATAAGGAGAGTTTTGCAATCATTTAAATACATCAAGATATAAAAACAATAGAATTATGTTACACACAAACATGAACCCTCCCACATGTTTCAGCGAGAAATCGCCCTTGTCAGGGAGACGCCAATACAAACAAAATTATATCAATACATTAATGACACAAAATTAAAGGTACATATTTCAATTCCTCAGAGAAGAATCAGTCACAACCAACACCATCTTTACGTTATTAAAAATTACAGAGTGACCAGGTGTCGGTTTATACAGCCATCATAAGGTTCTACAGAAACATGAATTAAGAACCTCTACGTCACATGAAGGGAAAGGCCTTCCTCTTTTGCAAAGTGAAATGATGATGTACAAATAAAACTGGGATGTTCAACATAAAAAAAATTTAAATAAAAATCGCAGGGACTACTAACAATACATGAGTAACACAAACCCGTAACCACTTAATTGATAAAAACAGCTAATATACACACTAAAGACAGCAATGAGGAAGCACGCGCTTTCAGGTCAAATTATCTTCGCTGCCTTACACACGTTTTACTGAACTTTATTACACAACTTTGCAGTTTTCCATACCATGTACGTTTGAATCTAACATATATTATTTTACCAACCCATACTCTAAGAAAATATACACTACATCTTTAAACATGTCGGGAACTACAAAAAAAATCACCAACAAATGCATAAAGAGTTTTTTCATCAATTGTACAAGCCGACCCCACAGAGAGTTCACGCCTCCAAAAGCGGCGAAGTGCACAGTCAACAACACATTCTCGCTCAACTGTACCGTGCAACCTTAGTGTAACGACAACAGAAAGTTTCTCCCTGAAGATGACCCAGCAGGGTCGAAACATGTAAGAGGGTGTTACGATTGATGAAAAAACTCTTTGTGCATTTGTTGGTGATTAATGTTTTTGTATAATATAGTGCACGGACATGGAACACATTAAATGTCGGGAAATGTTTAAAAACCTGTTGTATATTTTCTTAGAGTATGAGTTAGTAAAACAGTATATGTTTATTACGCAACTTTTCTCTTCACACCCACAGGAACACACTGAATTCGCAAGCTACAGGTCAATGGGATTTGAACATTGAGGAGTCACGCGTTGGAAGTGGGAACATGCCAATAATGTCGAGTTGAGAAGAAACGCCATTCGTATCCGTCTAACATGTTCACATACGCAAAGATGGAAAAAACAGTTCTTGGAAAGCATGTCTTTTAAGTTTCAATGACTTTACAGCAACTACGAATACTGGCGGGTGCACCAAAATCACAGAACTAAGAAATGTAGTAAAATAAGGTGAGATGCAAGTGGGAGTGTCAAACAGTGACGAAGACAGAGAGAGAGAGAGAGAGAGAGAGAGAGAGGCGGAGGAAACGTTACGAATATAAACATTTACTTATTCAACGTGACAGCTAGAATAAGGTTGTTAGAACATTACGTACATGGGCCATGCACTGCAACAACCAGACGTCAGCGGGCGCTGCGTTGTATTTGATAAGCCTGTAGTATGATTCTACAAATATAACATTCATACATACTCATTACAGTTTATAGATTCCGAAGCACAAGTTGAAGATATCTTATTAATTTCAAGTAAGTTACAAGGGGTATAAGCATAAATTTAAAACACATCCCGTGACTTAAGACTCGCACACAATCAAGTTGAGAATTTTCATTTATGAAAAAAATAACCGTCCTGAACAAAATGTAAAACTATTTACAAAAGAAGTACCTATCCTCCGTCAATCGACTCATAAACAAATGCGCAAACAAACTATATTTTACCAATAACGCTGATAATACTGCCGCATATGGCAAGGAAGCAGCAACGCACCTGTACGTTACCTGTATCATATTCCTATATCTGTACTGGTGTTATATCAGTAACTTGTTTCCATTCCACATTTACTTCACGCAGGTGGCCCAGACTTGTAACACAATACTTACAAAAGATTAAAAACTTGCAGGGACAGCTTTCTGGGACCCTACTTGCCAACACTTCAAATAAGTAGCATGTTTTGCCTAAGAAGTTTATATCTAAGACATTTGCCTGTTACGTGGTATTGGGTCGCGGGGACGTCAATTCCTTACATCACATAGGTCTGTTAAAGAGAGGACTGACCTAAGGGCACTGTTTCATTTACCGGAACTTGAATCACATTATCAGAGATGACAGACTTCTATTTCTTTGCATCTATAAGAAAGTTAAAAACAGACCCTATGAAAAATTTTAAATTTAAAATTTGCCCCCTAAAATATAATATTTCCATGCCTACCATTTCCATTCACGTTGTCGGGCACAAACACTGGCTATTAATATTAAAAAATTCTACGTGGTGCCCACATTGCGTTTATGCGTTGCGTACGGATCTCAGAACAAACAGCAAATTTTGCCTTATAAAACATTAAGAGACTGGTTTTTATAACCGAAGTGGAGAGTGTTTACAGCGCGGTACGCACTGAGTCCTTATATAAAACAAATACGCTTCGTCTTAAAAGGGTTAAGTCGCTATGAAATGATACAGTAATTTGAAAGTGGTTTGTGGTAATAATTTTCAAGTCATTTACCACGTGAGACTACCCGGCACTAAACATATAATCCTGGTGATTAAACAGCTGTTCACAGCTGTTCACAACTGTATAACCGTATTATTCACGCGTCCCGAAGCCAAACCAACTAACGTGTTGTGTGTGGGGCAGTGTTGATTTTGGAAGCCCGGTGTTAGTTCAGTACAAGCAATCCTGCTGCTGCAGCCAAGCAAACTGTAATTGAGGACAACTGATTGTAACTCCAGACCATTCCCAAGTCGCTGAAAATTGTCAACCATGGAGAATATTACATGCAAATCCTAAAAGATTTTTACACTTCCGGGTAACTACAGGGTGATTATCGCTCTCTAATATCAGATACAAAATCGGTTAAAATGAATTATCTCTGAAATGTAAGCAACTTTCAGTAGGCCAGCCTTTAATATGAACACGGAACGAGACAGACTACACTTTTTAAATTGAATGTCGGTGCCCTGACTGGAAGTTAAAAAATTTTATAAAATTTCATGAAAAAATTTGATGAACTCTCTGCTGGATATGGTCACTCAACGCTTCATACATCCAGCGAATGAGTAGACACAGATTCCCTTTATTACGATTCAGCTTGTATATGGCGTTTGATGACATCAATTTGTTACCACAGTTTCACCCTAATGAACTCAGTTTCCGTGTTTAACCTTTTAAAGCCTACCGGTAACTTTACATACGACCAGGTTTAACATTAAAAAATTCTACGTGGTGCCCACATTGCGTTTATGTGTTTTTACGGATCTCAGAACAAACAGCAACTTTTGCCTTATAAAACATTATGAGATTGGTTTTTATAACCGAAGTGGAGAGTGTTTACAGCGCGGTACGCACTGAGTCCTTATATAAAACAGATACGCTTCGTCTTTAAAGGGTTAGTATTTACACTTTTCAATGACGGTGTTACTCTTGAATTAAAACGAAAAAAATTCACAAACTGACCTACTCAGGTTACACACTTCCTTCAGCCTTCGTCGCCAAAAGATACGCATGCATCGGGGAGTACATTGTATCGACGGAGTTTTGGTGGGGTTTGAAGTATTGCAATTTCGTAACTACTTTAAAAAATACGGATGGCAGACAGAAGGGACTCTCATACTGTCACTACGCGAAGGAAGCGAGAAGAAGGCCGAACTGGGCATCACATTAGTTGCATCAACAGTCGGTATATATACAGACAGAATGAGGTCTTTGGAATTATGATATAACAGGTCCTTCATAAAATTCTTTTTGCCACTGATTATTTAGTCTCAAAATTTTTACGCGTTTTAAACAAACGAGTGAGAACAAAACACCAGTGTCGGATTCATGTGTTCGTTCGCAGTCCTTCCCTCTTCTACCTACTCACAGCAGGTGTCGAGGTTGTTTATTTTCACTTGATCATAGCCAGACACACACCACATTCGGTAGGACTCCTCTGGACGAGGGATCGGCCCGTCGCAGAGACCTCTACCTGACAACACAAACACTTACAAGAGACAAGCATCCATGTCCCCCTGTGGGATTCGAACCCACGATCCCAGCAAGCGCTCGGCCGCAGACCTACGCCGTAGACCGCGCGGCCACTGGGATCGACTGGATTCATGTGTTTAGAGTGAAAATAACGATTGTGTTTCATTACGTAACTGATAACATTAATCACGATGTAAAAGAAACTGACGTGGTGAAGAACTTTCAATGCGTTACATACTTGCGGCATTAGACAGTTAACATAAGTTTAGTACCTATTCGCGAAGTGCAATGACAAAAACCTAGTGCTGTTCTACAGGGTTCTAATGATTGTGTACGACGTCTGAATTCATTAATTTTTAGACTTCTTCCAATGTATGCAATATTTGTTTTCGTAAGAAGCAAGCCTGAAGACGGTGATCCATTCTGTCTCTGGAACGTACCAATGTGTCACATTTTAAATACATACAATGCAAGAAGTCCATAACATCAAAGAACAAAGATGTACTTTATAACATGCAGCTCAAGTAAGTACAAGTCTGGCACATAGATCACTTTTCTGTGGAACAATTCAGTGGATATGTTGATATGATGGATGCTGATGTCAACGTTATTTTCTTCCAAATCAGAGTGATAAAATACTACGCTCGGCAGCTTGTTTTCCCTTCTATCAGACGGTTCTCACTTGTCACGGATAAAAAGCAGACTTGTGATATCAAGACATTTATTTCCCATTCCATTTTCCAACTCGTTCACCGATTTTTCATGACATTCTACATGAAAGTAGTGACAATGGAGGCCGCCCGAATCCCTTACATTTCTGTATCTGTAATCCCTAACAGCGATAACATAAAACTGCGAAAAGTAGACGAAATAGCATCACGGATCTTTTAAAACACTCAACCAATGCGAAGGCAATTATTTGTGGAACGTCAAGTAATGAACATGCTGGTCCAGCGACAACTTTCTTTACTTTTGAGGGTAACGGCGATGACTACGGCACAGTGGAGCGTGGAACATGTCGACTTTATCAACACCGGCACCGGTAAGACCACGTGGGCTTCTGATTTAATCTGAAGTTTTCTGTATTAATCCTTTTAGCGTACAGTCTACTTAAACTGCCTTCTAAAACACGTGACTGGAGGACAGTTAGAGGGACGGATAGAAATGACGGGAAGGTGAGGAAGAAGACTTAAGCAGTTATTGGATGACCTTAAGGAAAAGAGAGTATGCTGGAAATTGAAAGAGGAAGCACCAGATGGCACTGTGGGGAGAACTCAATTTGGAAGAGGCTACGGACATATACGACAGACTGCTGAATGAATGAATGAATGAATGAATGAATGAACGAATGAATGAATCAATAAGTCTACATATGCTGCACCAGGTAAGTGTAAAGGTAAAGCTCTTCCAGTGCACACCATGAAGCCGTATAGCAAAGGCAGATACGCCGCCAAGTATTTTTAACCTTGGTACTACCTTGAGATGCGTGGACAGACTCACGCCCAGACCGCTTTACCCCCGACGAGAAAATCCTGGTACCCATTGAATGGTAGGCTGGGTGGGTCCCAGAGACCGTCAGAACGTTTTGAACGAACCCCCTGTCCTGTCACTATACTAACCACACTCTACTGGCTCCAGTGCCTCCTTCACTACATATTTCTAAACTCAGGTTTTCTTACCGCTTTTGCATGCAAAGTTCCTGTCCACAGCCTCGCATTCAAAATCAGCGTTTCTTGCTAGTTACTACAAATAGCAAATACATCCAATCGAATATGCCAGGTAGATTTCTGACTACATACCCTACTGTAGGTCTCAGCATGTTTCAGACATCTCGCTTTGTTCCCATTTCACTTTCTCGTAACACACAAGACTTCAGTTCACTGAGACGATTTACTCCATGATGATCGACCATACGTCAGCCCAGACAATTCGCAGCGAAACATTTTGTCAGAATACGCAGGTGGCTTGAAATGTGACGCTTGCAGACCCACAACCAATTAGTTCCCTTCGTGCACGCAGTTTCTGAGCTCCATTCGCAAGGCAGAAGCGTGGAACTGGAGATCTTCCACATTAATACATACGATACGATAGTTTTTACGAAATCACTTCAGCGATAAAGGTATTACTGACACCCGGATAGCAATGAAAATTCAAACGGTCTACATTCCGTAAAAATAACGTTCCCATTCTTTCTGTAGGAACTTCAATAACAACAGGAATTCAGCTACTTAACCGTCATTAAATTTCGTCAGCAGCACCACAAAATTTGTGATAACGCTTTTAAAAATTACTTCTTGCTATATTTCACCACACATTAAAATAAAAGTTGATATTTCGGAACATCCAAGCTTGAAAAGTGTAGACGTGGAGTGTAAAATGAGTACGATTGAAGGACCATACTTGTCAGACGATGTGATACTATATATCAGCGCTTACACCTGTGTCTGGGATGGTGAGAATACAGCATTAGGCCCGACAATGTGACCGTGTTTTACGGCTTGTAACATTCTTTCCACGTAGCCGTAATACGTTATATTCACGGGTGGAAGGAGAGATAAAGGAATAAGAACAACATACTGTGATAATATACAGAGGAAAGAGTCAACTATATCGTCACAGAACAGCTCGTACAAATGAAACGTTACTCTTCTCCCTCCTGGCGCAGTACTGAACAAATTAACCTTCTGACAACAGTTACAGGTCACGGATATCTTACGGCAATGCCAGAGCATAAGATCCGAGGAAGTGCGAGTAGTTAAGGTCCATCAGGGTCTCCAATGCTACGGCCACTCTAACAGTGACCACGCAGAGTACTTTTAAGAGGATACGCTGAAGCACTACCGCGTGTACGAGTGACATACACCGCACACAAACAGTAGCTCCCCTTCAACATGTCCCTACCTTCGTGTTATTTGAAACACAGTTATATGTAATTACTGTAGTGCATTTAAATCAGTAACGGTGATAATCATGGGGATGATTATATTAATAATTCAATTTAATTCTCATTTATGAAAGTGACAGCTTAACAGCGCAATGGCCAATTTTAAAAGCGGTACACAACAAATACAACAAAAATCACATACATGCACGCACACACACATACCTAATCTGACGTAACAAAGGCCAAAAACATAAATTTATAACAGGTTCAGCACCCAAATTAAATATTTAAAGAGTACTGCACAAACAGTTAATTAATACAACGGCAGCATAAACGGCAAAAAATATAATCTAATTAATTACAAACAACCTACTTAATTAAACCCACAAATCACATGAAACGACAATGTGCGGCGGCACTACAGCGGGAAACATGTTTAGGAATGTTGAGTTACTCGATGATGATGATGATGATGACGATGATGATGATGACATATTTTTGTGTGCCGAATAAAAGTGCTACTTGGACTGGCTGACCCTTGAAGATGAAGGTACCACGATCAGTAAAAAGTAGGACGCCACTCATCCGACGACACGGCGTCACATCCCGGAAGACTAGAACCCTCAACCACACCGCTGTGACAATCTCACATGGCGCAGAAATAATATATTTCACTGTGGGTAACCTTCATAAAACTAACCACACCTATTATCTACACAACAGATATCATAACTGTAGACGTAAACAGTCAGCTGGGGGACTCAGCAGTTGAAACAATTTCGTCGCCACAAGAGAACAATTACAGTGATCAAGTATATCATGGAAATCATGCATTAACATGTTAAACTGGCCCCAGAACTGAATATTCAGGTACACACGACAATACAATAAAGGCAAAGATAAGACACCATAAAGAGTACACAATGCTGCCTGTTGGTTAAATAATAATAATAATAATAATAATAATAATAATAATGCGCTTAGGGCAACTCATGTAAATGTTAAGTAATGGTGAAGACTACAAAGACAGACATGGAAGAATACAAAAATCAGAATTAAAACTAAAAGGTGTAAAGGGGGAAATACGAAATACGTCTCTTATAACATTTTATCACTACTCCTCAAAAGCAAATACAGTGAAACCTCTCTTAAACGTATCCTGGAAAGAACGGAATCCTGTCATTAACGGAAACTTTTACAGTCCTGATGATCTTCAACTCTAAGTACCTGTATCAAACGAAACCTGCCAAGCAACAGAAAAAACCGGTCCCTTGCTTTTTCGCTGCAGGAAGGTTTTAGCGTATAAAATTAGTTCGAGGAACTTGGATATTTATTTTAATAACTATATTTTGGGATATTTAAGCTGGAAACTTGACAATTTAATGCAGGGCGAAAGAAAACAATATTTCACTCAGCCAGTACTTTCTCAACCACATGCCTACAAACTGGTCATGTTGATGTGATTACAATCTGGCCATGTTAATGTGATTACAAACTGGCCATGTTAAGGTGATTCCTAACTGGCCATGGGAATACGAATACAAGCTGGCCATGTTAATTTCAAAATAAACCGGCCACGTTAATGTGAATACAAGCTGGCCTTGTCAATGTCAAAATAAACCTGCCACATTAATGTGAATACATGCTGGCCATGTCAATGCCAATATAAACCAGCCACGTTAATGTGAATACAAACTGGCCATGTTAATGCCAATATAAACCGGCCACGTTAATGTGAATACAAGCTGGCCATGTTAATGTCAATATAAACCGGCCGCGTTAATGTGAATACAAGCTGGCCATGTTAATGTCAATATAAACTGGCCACATTAATGTGAATACAAGCTAGCCATGTTAATGTCAATATAAACCGGCCACGTTAATGTGAATACAAGCTGGCCATGTTAATGTCAATATAAACCAGCCACGTTAATGTGAATAGAAGCTGGCCATGTTACTGGTTACGAACTCTGCAGATTTGTGGAAATGCTTTCGGTATGTTGCCGCAAGAGGCCTACAGCCTACTGAATGTAATTCTTACTCCGAAGATTTTACAAGTAGCACAAATCTCACATTCGCATGACATGTGTGTTCCGAAATACAGTAAGACACGACAGTCCAGCAGACATCTATGTCATGCACATTCCTTCTCCAGCCTTTTTAAGTCACTACGTCTGCTAGCTCGCGCTAGCGTATCAAATTACGACCCTTTCCCCTGCATTCTTACGTTTGCGTTATGTAAAATAAGAATCACGTCTGTCCACTGTGGCACTCAGGCCACTGTGCGTGCTGCAAGAAGCCGTAACATTATGTTTATATCCTTGTTAATTCCAGTAACTCTGATATCACACGAAGAACGTTTGAAAACGCAAACAAAGCGCTGGCCATAAAGTTCTGTAGCTCACAGCTTGGCAGAAATGTGTTCAGGGGTGCAGACAGAAAAGGGCAGCGCAATAAAAGCGAGTGAGGATCGTTAAAACGCTCTTTAGTGCGGATACTTAACTACAGAGGGCAGCTACATCAGCACAAAATCACAGCCCTTTTCGATTTCAGCACAGACGGAGGGACACTAAAGCTCGGCCGTCATGTAATTATGTGATTGTTCGCGATCCGTAAGGTCCAATCGTGGTACATAATGACAAAACGTGATAATAACGGAGCATTTCTGCGCAGAAACGTCAAAAGATGACTCTCAATATGTTTTGGGGCGGTTTGGAATAAAGCAGAATTTTGATCAGGGGTGGTAAACATTGAATTACTGCACAGGGCCTATAGTTGCCCTGAAGTTTATTTTTATATTTGTGTGCGAGCCAATTACTCTATACCTAGATCACGGGAAGCATTATTCATTAATCTCAAAATAAGAAGTAATATAACGTGTGTCCCAATAATTCCCACAAATTTCTTAAAATGGGAGCAGAGCCAAAATCGCAGGCGTTATATCGACCAAACATTATCTCAGACCAGTGCAATACACAGCATAATTCTATAACGTATATCTATACGTACACTTATAAAATGTTCAATGGCGAATCGACTTTTTCTGTCCGTGCAGTTATGACGTGGAACTGTGAACAAACATCTATGGAGATGGCGGCATTGACTTCACTATATAAGGGCCTGATGTCGGGTATTGGCAATGTTTCAAAAACCGGAGTACAGGCACTAAAAAAAATGTAAGCAAGTCGTTAGCATACCTCGTTCTATAGGTTAATATGCCTTTATGACACAATGTATATGAATGACTGCATCCAGACAGACAGCAAATTATGTTCCAGGTTCGACACCCCGTAGACAGGGTAACATTTGCTGCGCAGTATTCATGCTATTTTATCGGTTTCGGCACTATGCAGTTAAATGACGCTCGTACGAAAGGTGCCACAGTATTAAATACAAGCAATTGAAACTGCTACACCGGTATTTTTTACGGTTCAAAACATCAGTGAATGTTGCAAAAATGTAAAGGAAATACAGCATATACAATTCTTAAATCGTCGCACACGTTTTTTAGGATATCTTGGAATTTTTTTTACTTATATAAGGGAAGGTTTGTAGGAATTAAATCACGTAGAATTCTTATGCATAATATATACTTCTTCGTGAAAAACCCTGTATTATGTATAATATATTTGAAAAAAAATCTGAATATGGTTCAGATTTGATTTGACTCGATAAAATATCGGTAAAATTTCATCAAAAACAAACAAACAACCTTAAAAATAAAGAAGGATCAAACATACCGAAGAACACAAAAGTATGGCTTTAAGAAACAGAGTGCAATCGTTACAGGTCATCGAGTTGAATAGCGCACTAAGAATGCGTCTGCCTTTGAATGTGCGTCGTCAAAACAGACTTGCAAGGAACTACACCATTGTTTTGGTCCCTTCACTCCGCCCACGCGTACCTGGAACAAAACTTCACGACAGCTTCTCCTCGTCACTCTCCCAATGTTCCAGTGTTACACCGTCCAGCACTATGCGAACTCGGCAAGTGAAAGACGGTTGCATGGAATACAGAAAATGACAGAAGTTGATACAATTCGAAGTTGCGATTGAAGCCTGTCTCATTTGTATGAATCAACGTTTCGTATCCACCTTAAACCCGACACTGTAAAATCAACAAACCACCCATTCAATTAAATTCATAGTCCGTAATTCAACTGTGTGCATATTTTAGTGTAAATGTTTCACTTTATTTTAACATTATTTCTTCTCTTTTCAACAAAATTTCTCATAGTGAAAATCGTGCCAATTTTCACCCAATATTACTGAACTGTTTCGCTGCCCCTGCAAACAATAAGTGATAACTAACTAAACTAACTAACTAACTAACTAACTAACTAACTAACTAACTAACTAACTAACTAACTAACTAACTAACTAACTAACTCCATGGAGCAGAGGCCTTCTTCAGAAGCTAATAGTTTCTCAGCTAGTCAAGAAATTACCCGCATTTTATGGAACCCGGATGTTCAATACCGCATTCACAACAGCCCGCCACTTGTCCCTATCCTGAGCCAGCTCAATCCATTCCATGCCCCATCCCACTTTTTGAGGATCCATTTTAATATTATCCTCCCATCTACGCCTGGGTCTCTCAAGTGGTCGCCTTCCCTCAGGTCTCCCCACCAAAATCATGTATGCACCTCTCTTTTCCCCATACGTGCTACATGCCCCGCCCATCTCATTCTTCTCGATTTGATTACCCGAATAATATTTGGTGATGAGTACAGGTCAAACAATAAGCGACGCCTTCTTTACACCCGTGTTCACAGAAGAGTTAGACAATTAATTTAATGAAGAGTCGAACAAACCACACATAAACCCACTTCACAAAATTAAATCTTCTGCTCTGCGATATGGATTACAATGGAATTAATTTCCCTATAGGCAATATCACTGCGATCATTGTGCTGTGGAAAGAATCAGAAAATGTCTGCATATATTCACATCCAGCTTTATGTGTGTTAAGAGTGTAAAATTGAAAACCGGCCATCTACGAAATTACTTTTATTGTGGAAACTCTGTTAGTTCAGAATTTATCCACCGAATAATCAGAAGCAATGAGTTTGTGGGATGTTAATAAGAGCGCTAGTGGTCTAGATGTTATCGACATAATTAAAACATAACTTTATATAAAGCTGCAAACGGAACTGCCAAAGTCTAAACAGAATGGATTGAAAAACATACCGGCCTTTGAAAGAAACAGGCCCACGAATAAATTTTCTTAGACATGAATTGTAAAGTAAATTTCCGAACTACTTTAGTCAACTAAAATATTTCATTCATCCCAGGCAGCGTAATAAATCACAGTACAAACAGTTTCTGTTTCAGCACTTTGAATCCAAAATTAACTTCCTACTTTTCTCACTTGTGCCCTGCAAAGTAAATAAGAAACATACTAGTATAGTTTTACAAATTCCTACAGTTCAGTTGATTTCTAAATTACTCAACTCTGAACCAGATGCAGAAACTGGTACCAAAATATATAACAAAAAATTCGGTTTCATGAACTGAAAAATATGAGAGAATAAGCAGTGGGGACGACTTCCAAAGTACTCTGTGGGGATTCAAATGAAATGGCAGAAAGAAGCCGTAAGAATCTCTAATAATCCGTATCAAGAAAGTACCAGCCAGTTCTTAGAGTTCACTTCTCCGTCTGAGTTTTCAACTTTATATTACTAACCGTTATACTCGTACAGCTAGAGATTAATCTAGAATTATAACACATACGTCTTTATCCCACACAGAAAGGCCCGAAATAAGAAAGAGCAATTATATTTAAGGAGTGCAATGACCGTTCGTATCTTTTAACCCTTTAAAGACGAAGCGTATCTGTTTTATATAAGGACTCAGTGCGTACCGCGCTGTAAACACTCTCCACTTCGGTTATAAAAACCAGTCTCTTAATGTTTTATAAGGCAAAAGTTGCTGTTTGTTCTGAGACCCGTACAAAACACATAAACGCAATGTGGGCACCACGTAGAATTTTTTAATGTTAAACCTGGTGTTACGTAAAGTTACCGCTAGGCTTTAAAAGGTTAATACCCTCTTACGACAAAGATCTACATCTTAAAAAGTCAGTTCGTGTTATTCACCTGATACACACTATGCCTTGCCGGCCAAGACAGCTTATCAGGTACAATATTTAGATTTCTTACAGTATGTATATTTGTTATGAGCTGATATGATTGTTCTATTTAGGAACCAGATCCAGTGTTAAAATATTCACTACACAGCTGCAAATTAAGCATTTCTATGTCCATGTTATTTATTCCCTCAACTTAATATATTTTAAAAAGAACTTTTGCATATATGATCTTGCAGACGCAGTTCACAAAATATGGAATGCTACAAGGATACGAATTTTTTTATTCGTAAAATTGAAAAATACGAGTTATCTATGCCTATTTGGTGAAATTCTATGGGCAGCCTGTACTACTGGAAACTCCTTCTTCTGCCAACATGATTTTGTGATCATTCCGTAAATTTCACAAGCTCTGCAGACTTCGCAAAACTCTTCACGCAAGATATTTGCTCTTCTCGGATGTTTCGCAGCGTCGACCGGCAGTGTTCGCAGAATTTAAAGAAAAGAGTAAAACACGAATGCCGATGAATTTATATTGAAGATTTACACATGCCAACTGAAACTAACTGCCCTCAAATTAATTTACACCTCTGCTTTGCACTTCACGTTATAAGAATAGCAGTACGATGTACTCCTGTAAAAAACATTTTGCGGCGCCAAATAACCCTGCGTCGCCAGTTACAGCCACAGAGTGTGCTAAAGCAAATGAATTCACACTTCAGGTGGTTCAGTGGCTTTCTTTGACCGCTGAAAGGCGGTGAAGTGGATTAAAGCAGCAAGTTCCAAATACGGCAGCTGTGGAAGATGGGGAAGTTAGAATGGACAAGAAACCAATACGTGGTATGATTTCAACTTTCCGAATACAGGCACAGAAATGCGAGACATTTTAGTGCTGTGTTGCTGTTTACTAACGCTGCGTAACTTCCCCGATTTCATGTTAACTCCAGCCAGGCGGTAAGTGAGTTATTAAAAGCACAAACAAAAGAATTAGATAACGTTTACTTCGGACTTGTTTTTGTCCTTTTCCTAGTAATGCAGCACAGATGGAATGAAACTCACAGGGGAAAACCGAATTACTCGGGGAAAAACCTGTCCCAGTGCCACTTTGTCCACCACAAATCCCACATGGACTGACCCGGGATCGAACCCGGGCCTCCGCGGTGGGAAGCCGGCGGCTAACCGCCTGAGCCATGGCGCGGCCTTACTTCGGATTTACCACGGAAACACTGAAGGACATACCTCCTTCACACTTTCAGTTAATCCATCACAACAGCCGTTAGCCTTTTAAAGCCTAGCGATGACTTTACATAAGACCACGTTTAACATTAAAAAAATTCTACGTGGTGCCCACATTGCGTTTATGTGTTTTGTACGGATCTCAGAACAAACAGCAACTTTTTCCTTATAAAACATTAAGAGACTGGTTTTTATAACCGAAGTGGAGAGTGTTTGCAGCGCGGTACGCACTGAGTCCTTATATAAAACAGATACGCTTCGTCTTAAACAGAACCCCCAAGGGCAGGCGTCATACGTCACAACGCATAAACAGGGTACACCGCGAATATAGCAACTGGCGATGTGCAGGCTATAATGTACTTCTGTACGGACTGCATGGATTTCCTTACCGCTTAACGACAATTTTTTTTAGCGTTACCAGGCGTCAAATTAAGCACATCTTTCGGAATGACAAACTACTATATAGATGTATTCAGAGCAAGTGTATTTATCTAGCTCAATGAATGATGCACTACACGGATACTGGTCACAACTGTGTGCAGCTGTGCAGCCGATACCGCTAAAACATAACGTCAGACCTGTATTACGGGGAATCAATTCCGGACACGGGGAAAACAGGGCGCCCACCGGATTTACATCTGCAAAACATGTAGCAGGTTGAGCTCGAAATTATCCCGGTATCTTGTGGATAGTTCGGTGCACGCATACACGCACGCACGCACGCACGCACGCACGCACACGCGCGCGCGCACACACACACAAGTTTAGGACAGACTGGCAACTGCTTCAGTATAATTTCATGATTTTCGTTTTGATCGATTTCGGGTTTTCACCTGATTTACTGACAGCTATTTCAAGTAGCCTTTGAAGAAATTAAGAAAGTTATGGTAAATCAATATACGACAAGCATTTCTCATTGAAATGGTGCTTGGAACCTTGTGAATGGCGCTCTTGTCCTTTGATAAAATGCTTTTGTTGCAGGCTAGAAACGTCCCCGTATGTTCCTACATCCCACGTGTCCAGACGGCCAGGTCATTACCAACAGCCCATAAGAGAGGGTTATTAGAACAGAGTAGGGCTGAACATGGCAGAGAAAGACGGCACTTCTTAATGCGAAAGACGAAACGAGAACAGACCTCAGCATGTGATGTCAATTAGCAATTATGTCTCCTAACAGAGTATTCTAGGTAACTGGTTCCGACAACGGGAAGGCTGGCGTTTTATGTCTAATGCTGGAACATCAGTAGCAACGTATGTACGTGAATGACTAGGTCAGCTGGCAATGTGTACAATCCTTATAAAGGATAAAATCTTTATTACGGATAGGGAGAACACTAACCTTAACCTTTTAAAGCCTAGCGGTAACTTTACATACGACCAGGTTTAACATTAAAAAATTCTACGTGGTGCCCACATTGCGTTTATGTTTATGTGTTTTGTACGGATCTCAGAACAAACAGCAACTTTTGCCTTATAAAACATTAAGAGACTGGTTTTTATAACTGAAGTGGAGAGTGTTTACAGCGCGGTACGCACTGAGTCCTTACATAAAACAGATACGCTTCGTCTTTAAAGGGTTAATATGTAGGTAGTTAACCACTTACTGTCCACGGGGTTTATTTCGACGTGTAACGTCACTCTTTGCCACGGCTCATGTTAAAACACACAAAGAGCAGGGTGACCGACGCGTCACTGCATGGCTTTAGCGGACGTCTAGTC
Source organism: Coptotermes formosanus (assembly GCA_013340265.1). Taxonomy (NCBI): domain Eukaryota; kingdom Metazoa; phylum Arthropoda; class Insecta; order Blattodea; family Rhinotermitidae; genus Coptotermes; species Coptotermes formosanus. Next base: position 389,038 of record BLKM01000816.1, read on the forward strand.
GCGCAAACTAAAACGTCTCCCTGGAGGTTGTTACATCTCCTGTATTGCTATACATAACACCGCCAATTTTACCATTTTCTCTCTGTCAAACAGCATCTGCGACTTGTTTTGACATAAAAATATTTGCATTCGACTCGTGGAATGTATGAATGTGTTAGCATGATTTTCAGGATATACAGCTTTCATTTTCGCAGGCAGCATTAACAAGTTGGCTTCTGTAACAAAAACACAACCACTGATCCCCACCAAAAGTCGTTTCCTACAAGGCGTTCATCTTGACAAACGCGGATGTACCAACAGCCATCTATTTCAGTAACACAAACCGAGCGAGTGGAAGGGAATTTCTAAAAGTGTGTGTGTGTGTGTGTGTGTGTGTGTGTGTGTGTGTCTATAAACTATGATGGCAACAAAATCAATAATAATACGCCTACACAATGATTTAACTCGTCAATACTCTATTCCATACTGCACGTTAATTTGACAAACTTTTAGACTGTTTCACGTCATAAACTCATTACACCCAAAAAACAGAGTTCAAAGCGCATTCCCTTCCATCAGGTCACGACAAATGTGTTCTTCTGTTAGGAACAGTAAATTCAGTTACCAAACAGGTGTAATTTAAACAACAAAACTGTGTAATTTCGAAGTGTTGTTTACACACAATGGGACAGGCATACCAAGTTAATGCACACAAACACCTTCGGGCTGAGCAAACAAACCCCACGCTCTAACCGCATACAGTTGCAGCTGTGCACGTCTGTCGGTATTAAGGTGCGACTTTCATTTATTATTCTGCAGAACTCTTTACTTAGTGCTGACTGTACTGTGTACGTTATATCTGTGGGGTATAAACTCCAAGTTTCTGATTGTCGCCATGTCTGTAACTACCTAGAAACATTTCACATACAGCGTGCAGGTATTTTAATTATATATCTACGTGTTAAGACAGACCTACAAATGTACACACTGTTTATATTTGTTTTAATATCACCCGTACATGTTTCTGTGGTCAAGCCATCATCATCATCATCATTATTACTGCAACGGTTTGGGCGAATTTGTGAACTATCACAGACTGGGACCTAAGCCGTAGGTCTGCGGCCGAGCGCTTGCTGGGATCGCGGGTTCGAATCCCACGGGGGACATGGATGTTCGTCTCTTGTACCGGGTTTGTGTTGTCAGGTAGAGGTCTCTGCGACGGGCCGATCCCTCATCCAGAGGAGTCCTACCGACTGTGGTGTGTGTCTGAGTGTGAGCAAGTGAAAAATGCAAAAGAACCTCGACATCTACTGTGAGTAGGTATAAGAGGGAAGGACTAGAAAGCAAAACAAAACAGATTGGGAAATTTGAATATTTCTTAAACGTAATATCATATAACTGTTGGATGCAGAAAGGAGCTTGTTACCTTGGTGCCGTCTGATGATGGTGGTTTCATCACCGAAACACGTAGGGGTAATATTGTACCCAATATATACTTGTTAACAGTGTGTGCATTTGTTGGTCTGTCTTAAGAGTGCAGAAATATGCACGGTGTACAACATATAAAATATATTTACGTATTACATTTCACACGCCTACTTCTAATGTTATCCTAATTGTCGTCATTACACCAAACACTAATAAAATATTCGTATGCCCTGCATGCAAATGAAGAAGCATTACACAGAGTCAAGGAGGAGAGCAATATCCTACATACAACACAAAGCAGGAAAGCTAACCGGGCTGGTCACATCTTGCGTAGGAAATGCCTTCTAAACACGTGATTGAAGTAACGTTAGAGGGAAGGATAAAAATGATGGGAAGAAGGGGAAGAAGAGGAAGAAGATGTAAGCAGCTACTGGATGACCTTAAGGAAAAGAAAAGGTACTGGACATTGAAAGAGGAAGCACTAGGTCGCACTCTTTAAGAACTCGCTTTGGAAGAGGCTATGGACGTATCGTAAGACAGACAACAGAATGAATGAATGAATGAATGAATGATTGAATGAATGAATGAATGAATGAATGAATGAATGCAAAAGAGTTTCCTCAACCAAAGACTTTTTATCACTTCAGTTCCCCGATGTAAGTGACACTGGTGTACCTTCAGCACCAAAGTACGCGCATCCGCCATGATGTTACTGCTAATTCTAGTGTACCTGGAAGTGCGGGGCTGAGTTTTCTTCACATCGAATAACGTTTACAGCAAGCTTAGTGGGAATGAGACGCCCACACACAGAGGTAGCATGCTTACACCTCGGAAACCGGCAAGTCATATTTTTCACAGGGTAAAAGATTAACAAGAAAAAGGAAGGAAAACGACGGAACAACCCCGACGGCATCAAAAGTTACACTTTAAAATTTAATAAAAAGTAGCATCCCATAAGCAAACGATGCCGATGCATGGATCGAAAGTTCTCTTCCACTTTACGGTATAGTTTCGGACAACTGTCCGAACGTTTCTAATGTAGAAGTCCGCGGATATCAAAACACTATTACAGTACGTCATGGGGGTATAACAGTGACGACAGTAGCAGATGCGACAATATAATTATCGATTCCCAGCAGACTCTCCGCCGCCATCCCACCGTGTTTCGCGGTATGACAGGGCTCCTGTGAACAGGCACCAAGTGCGTCCTGCGAGGCGTGCTGTTTCTAATAGGAAATCAAGATTTACAGGGGATATGCGAAGATAGTCTAATGAACACGGGTACAACATAAGCCGCTGTACTGAAAAGGATTTCGCACTTTCGCAGCAGTAAAATACGAAACGGGCGGACAATAAGAACGCTGATAAGAAAGAAAGAAAGAAAGAAAGAAAGAAAGAAAGAAAGAAAGAAAGAAAGAAAGAAAGAAAGAAAGAAAGAAAGAAAGAAAAGAAAGAAAGAAAGAAAGAAAGAAAGAAAGAAAGAAAGAAAGAAAGAAAGAAAGAAAACTTCTTTTCAAGTGGTACATCCTGTTTGTTCTACAGACAGTATTCACATATGAATTCGCCCTTCTCTGCCCGTGCACATCTTTCCCCGCTGAACCACTTTAAACCATGTATTTTCATCATCTGACTGCACAACAGAAATGTGGTTTTATTAAACGACGATATAAAGAATTTAAACCTCAATTTTATTATTGAATTAATAGCTAAATATTTTCTGTTAATATTATTACCCTCAGCATTTCATACTAACGTCGTCGTAAATTTCGTGCACAAAATAAACCGCAGAACAATTAAATTTCATATGCTGTATATAACACATGCAAAGAAAAGTGCTGCCAACTACGAACGTCTTCGTTATATTTTCTACATTTTAGGCTGGCGTTCTTTACGAATTAAGACAGAACACCTTCTTCGCAGAACATGTCGATCTACGCCTCTGTCCGTCGTCTGTCGCTGACTTAGTGTCAGCGACAAACCTCTTTATGGGACGTTCAAGATATTCTGTAAGGTAAAGGCGTTCTTTGTAGAAAGTTGGGAAGCCAGCGCGAAGATCATGAAAATCGTCTCAGCGACAGTCTTACTTTGTTTAAGGGCGTAAATAATTTATACCATTGCATTCCACATATCTAGATTGACTTGGGCGAAATTCAGTACACAAGATCCACACGTAAGTGCAGTGAAGACCTGCAGAGTTCATGAAAATATGTATAACAGAAGCCATACTTTACTTCATGGCCTAAAAGAAATTTCGCTCTATCGTCTACATTGCTCTTCTCGTTTGGGTAAAATTCAGTATAGAATGTATCAATAACAATTTATTGAGTGCGAGTTTCATCAAAATTGGCGCACTGAAAGCCAGACTTTACGTAAGGCCGTAAATCAATTTTTATACGTTCTTTCCACATCTATTCTATCTCGGTGAAATTCAGTGTACGATATACGCACTTAAAGCCTTGAGGACAGCGAGTTTTGCGACAATCGACGGATAGAACGCCGTACTTTCCCTGTGAGTGTAAACGAAATTAGATTTATTGGCCCACCATAAAACCGCATGACACTTCCGAAGTAAAGAAAGCCTCGACAAATTCTGGGTACTGTGTTAAAGAGTACACCATTTTCCAACATATCTTACTTCCAAAATACTAAGTGTGGCACCTTGCTGATAGCGTATGTAGCCGTTACTAACCTATTCATCACTTTACATTTTTACCCCCACTTCACCTGCATGCGCATCAACCTAACTGGAGGATTTTAGATATAAGCAACCGCTGTGCCTTCCACCAATGATATATTACATATTGCGAAACGAGTTGGCAGACATGAGTCGCTGACTTTCCAATTTCACATATCCTAATTCTATCTATGTAGAACGAACTACACAAGCAAAATTTTCCTCGTCACATCAAAAGAAATAATAGCTGCTAACATAAAAACCCCATAAAGATTGTCGGCAAAAATACACAATCCGAATTACACACTGCGCAACTCGAGTGTTAGATAAAATGACCTGGCCAACAAACAGTTAATCTGATTTAACAGTTCATTAGTTAAGTTTCAAATACATTTCTGTGGATGACACTGATAACACCAGGTTTCCGCCAGTTCACATCCACTCTGCTGCTAATGACTACAGCCAAACGGTTAATCAAGTTCCAACATTTAGTGTTTAGCCTACTAATTATTACTGCTGTTTCTCAGCCCTTTCTATCACGAATTATTTCATATCCTTCATTCAAAAGAAATGCATCTGGCATGACCTTTCAATTGTCCACGAAGCTACGTAAGTAAAAATTATTAACCTTTTAAAGCCTAGCGGTAACTTTACATAAGACCAGGATTAACATTAAAAAATTCTACGTGATGCCCACATTGCGTTTATGTGTTTTGTACGGATCTCAGAACAAACAGCAACTTCTGCCTTATAAAACATTAAGAGACTGGTTTTTATAACCGAAGTGGAGAGTGTTTACAGCGCGGTACGCACTAAGTCCTTATATAAAACAGATACGCTTCGTCATTAAAGGGTTAAGATACTTGACGTCAGATTACTTCTCACTAGCACAAACTCAAAACTGGATTTCGTGAAGATTACAGTAAATTGGATATTCGTTTTCCCGGTCACCATGATGTGTTGTCGTGCATTTACATCAGACTGTGACATCCCAGCCGAGGAAGCGTGTCTTTGCGAAGATTGGTTTAAACTTAAATGTACTCACGAATTATACCGCTAGCGGCATTAAAATTCTGTCGTCTGTAAAAGAACAGACCGAAGCGGGGTCGTGCAGCAAACATCTGCGAACTTTAACCTCAACAAACTACGGTGGAAGTAATAACACTCATGATCACCATATTTCTCTCACTAAGCCAACTCTGTTTCAGTTCGACGCGCAGCACAATTTAACTACCCTTTCTCTAGAACAATCCATCAAGAACAGCTCTGGGGACCCATCGGTCCTAAACAGACTTCAATGCATTATACGGATCGCGTTCAGTTCGAAACAGAGTGGAAATACGATTACAAGATGGAGATAGTTCTTACTTCAACCTACAGCGGTAACTCAACTGACAAGACCACTGTCCTCTCAGTTTTCTGCACAGTGTCAAGGGGTGAAAAAGAAAAACAGCATAGTACTATTGCAAGTGAATAAACGGCAGGTGCATGAATTCATATTACTAAACACCGCTGAAATATATAAGGGGCTACACACAGACAGACGGACGGACGCAAGGACGGACAGACGGACATGACGAAGATAATACTGGTTTTTCGCAATTTTGCGAACGCGCCTAAAAAGGTAACCCTGTGATGCCGATCAAACTGTTACCGTCTGCAGAGAGTAACAACGGTTGCCAACGTGGTTGGCGTCGCGGGGTAGTGGTTTCCGTACAGAAACCAATTCAATTTCAGCGCTATAAAACAGAGCTCGACGCCTGGTACCCGCTCGCTCGACTTCACAACAGATATTTCAGATTTCCTTTTACTACTCTGTTGCTAGCGGAAGGAGCACGTAACAGCACGTTGCACCAAACGGACTTTAAAATGTCACCGAGCAACAGAAGGACAAGGTCACGGTATGACTCAGAATCGTGTTCTGGTCTGCCTGCAGCAGAACCAACGAGAATTTGGATCTGACATGGCAGAACGCTGTGTCGAAATTACGCGCTTCACAATACCGAAATCTTGCGTCCACCTTCCCGCTGTATTTTTTTATTTACTTCGGCACCAATAAATACGATGATATTTTGGCTAGGCTGAATTTATCAATGCTTCAGTCAAGGCGGCGGCACCTCAATGCCCTGTTTGGTCTTAATGCCTTTAACAACACAATCACTTGCTTCTACAAACTCAGTACCGTCAGCATACAAGTACCCGCAAAAATAACCAGAGAACACTCGATATTTGACGCTCTGCATTGCGCCAAAGCCAATCCTTCAGCCAGACACGTGACTGCTGCTAACGCTGTCTGCAAGTTAAATGTCTTCGATGACAATGATAGTTCGCACACAAAATTTCGTATCTTCTGCATCAAACTATTAACCCTTTAAAGACGAGGCGTATCTGTTTTATATAAGGACTCAGTGCGTACCGCGCTGTAAACACTCTCCACTTCGGTTATAAAAACCAATCTCTTAATGTTTTATAAGGCAAAAGTTGCTGTTTGTTCTGAGATCCGTACAAAACACATAAACGCAATGTGGGCACCACGTAGAATTTTTTAATGTTAAACCTGGTGGTACGTAAAGTTACCGCTAGGCATTAAAAGGTTACTTCCTTCTATTCTTTAATGTATTACAGGTATTACCCTCCGCTTTTTTATTTTGTATTGTATCCCTCTTTATATATTTTGTAATATCCATTTAACACTTAATTTTACATGTTTTGTCACTATACACGTCCATTTGTGTATCCATCTTTTAATGCTTTTCATGTGATCCGTTTACATGTTACTTATATATATATATATATGGTACGTAGTTATTACTGTTTCTGTAATAGACCCTCAGCCTGTTCAGTCTGCATGTAACCAAACCTCACTCAGCTGCATTGTTATTACTTTTATTATTAGCATTACTGGCGACAAGATCGGCGAATAAAAATCCACGCAATTTAGACTCTGAAAAAATCCACCCGGACGTAAAGTTATGTCTCAAAAGTAGGACACGATCGGGAGAAAGAGAACGTATGGTAACCTGACATGCGGCAATGTATTTCGAAAAATGACTGACCCGCATCACTTGCATGGCGTTACGTAAATAACTTAAGGGCCACAATGCCGCAGTTCCTTGAAGATAAATATTTGTTTCTGTTCCCCCAAGAAAAAAAACGTCCACAGAATGATAAAAATAAAATATTCAATATCAGCAGTTACTCATAACGTAGACGACAAAACTACCTGCAGAAATTTTGCGCAGTTTGTACTTCATCATCCGCTTCCAAAATTTTATCAATATCTTTTACGACTAACAATTGTATGAATGGAATTATGGGTGAACTTCAATTTGAATTCCAACCCAAGAAGTCAATTTTATCAGATCCTTTGCAGATCGATAAATATTGGAGCGAACTGGAACATAATGGCTCAGAACACCAGCAATTTACAGAATGCAGTTATGAGGAAGTCCTATATAGAATTTTATTGAATTCGGAATACCTAAGAAAATTTACCGGTTAATTAAAATGCGTATATATGAAGCACAGTCCGCACAGGCAGACATCTGGTGCAATTCCAGTTACATAAGTGGCCAAAATAACTGGATGATTTAACCCCACCCTCTCTTAATTTTGTTCTGGCATATGCCCTAACGAGAGCCCATTAAAGCAGCGAGACTAGCGAATATATACGAGAAGTATCAAGGTATAAATACCACATTTCGCCTAAAACTACCAGGAATTCTACACAGTGCCTTTTAACTGTATACAACGTCGCTTCAAACACCAACTAATAGAAGATGTGACTAACCAACTAACTACATGAAGAACAGTGCACCTTCGAAAGCCAAATGGTTTACAGCTGATAAAAACAAACCCAGCTTTTGATGGAACCCGAAAGTTCATTACCATATATTAAACACACGCCCATACAAAGGGGGCAGTTACACAGCAACATTTGCTCCTCAACCACGTCAAGTTCAACAGCACAATAAATTCAATACAAGCTTTTAGACGCTTAGCCGGTCTGCTATTCTGACTGGACACACCCCAACGCACACACGTACACATACATACCTGCACGCATGCACCCAGTACCAATACACACGTCACAGCACTGAACTACACCTCTATCCGTGTGCAGAAATACCGTGCAGCTGTTTCTTTGTAGCAGGTGTCTCAGTTGATAGTCTCCAAACCACGGACAATTTGCGGATCAGTTTCCAAAATATATAAGTACATATTTCATTTAATTCTACAGTCAGACCCAAAAAGTCGTTCAACACACGTTTTATTGCCAGCAAAACGTGTGCTGAAGGAATTGTTGGGCCTGACTGTGGAATTGAATAAACTGTATAATTAACATCGATACGCCAACGGGGATGCCTTACATTAAAATTACAAAAATACAAGCGTAATAACTAATGGAATTTTTTCTTTTTTTTATTATTTCAAAGACCGTGAAATAGGCGGAAAATTCGTGCTGGATATAAAAAGTGTTTTGTAATATGTTACGTTTTTTCGAAAAAATCTTTTGCTCATCGGAATACTTAGGGAGTTAGTCGCGAAGTGTGCTCAGAAACGTCCGAATTCTTTATGCAAACTGTTATTTATTGTTCACAGATATAAACAAACCCGCAATGTGTAGACTAACTTTAACAAGATTCCCCAATACCAACACCGCGATGCACTTGGACATCACGCAGTGTCAACCTACTGACAGAAGCACATCCAAATTTCAAAAGAAATGACTGCCTTCTTCAAGGTAGCAAGTTATACATAAATCGACTCAACAGCTTTGAGTCGTAGGTCAAAATAAAATACGAGGCTTCCAGTAAACATGATGAATAATTCGACGTACACACAAAAAAGTAACAAGAAAATATTATGGAAATTATGTATCATAATGGCCGTTACCAACCGTCCTACATGGGTGTGAGAACTGGACTTCATTTACCCTTCAAAGACGAAGCCTATCTGTTTTATATAAGGACTCAGTGCGTACCGCGCTGTAAACACTCTCCACTTCGGTTATAAAAACCAGTCTCTTAATGTTTTATAAGGCAAAAGTTGCTGTTTGTTCTGAGATCCGTACAAAACACATAAACGCAATGTGGGTACCACGTAGAATTTTTTAATGTTAAACCTGGTCTTATGTAAAGTTACCGCTAGGCTTTAGAAGGTTAAAACAGCCTGAAAAAAGAATCGAAACAGAGGAAATGAAACTTTTGAAGCTACGATATGAATTTAGAGGCGCCTTCATATTCCCACACAACATAATGACTCATCTCGCAATCAGCGCAAATAAGGTTACAAACACAACTTTACGTGACATTAGAACGAACAAAGTGTTAGCATACGGATATCCCAGAATAGCAGACAACAGACGGTGCACACACGTGCTCGAATGTACACCACTAGCCAAGCAGGAGGAGCCGAAATGAGTTAGGTAAATGGTTTCTCTGCTGCATTGGAAGGCAAGGAGTTTAAAGGAAACAAATGGATAGGGAATAAAGGATGTTTGGAATCGGACAATCCCAATGACAACACACACACACACACACACACACACACATATGCGCGCGCACAAAACTGCCTAGATAAATTCTTCCATTATTTAGACTTCTCAGTAAATGAGGTTAGTAAGGTAAAGGCATAGCAATCTCTGGACAGGCCCTGAGGGTTCCAGGAGGTCGAGGCTCCCAGATTTCAAGACAATCGGCACATGAAAGTGGTAAGGTTGCCAGCCCTACGCACCGGCCGCGTTTACCCCCCAGGAAATATTCCTGGTACTCATTTCTGTTTGAGGCTGAGTTGACCCCAGGGTCATAGTGCAGTCGGAAGGATTAAGTTAACCAAAAATTACAATGACACCATCGGGAAAAAAAGCCGCAACCTTCCGGCATGTAGCGCGGTGCCTCAACTAACTGCGTAACCCCCCGTAAATGAAGATACAGAACGCATTCCCTTCCCTTTGAATCCAAAACGCCGTTTGCTAGTTGAAAAATATATGACGTTTTGCGCCCTTCATACATAGCCTGCATATGCGCTTGGTGTTGCAAGGAAATGTGGCACGCGTTCAGCTGGTGCTGGAGTTTGTCCAGGCTGACACCTGCCTGTAACCGCGGTGACCAAACTCATTACCTGCTCTCCCATACGAACCCCACTGTGTCTCTGGGAGCTCAACCAGTCTCATCGCAGCGTCAGCCGCTGCACCGTATTTAGGAACAAAGGGTGAAAATTCACACTGTGTACACACAGAAACCTTCTGCTGTACTAGGTCACTGCACGGTAAAAATGCTTGGTTCGTGGTGAAGCAACGGCAGAAAACAGGAAGAACTATTTAAAACTAAAAGATCTGCGAAATGTCCTATTAAGAAACTCTTTAATATCTTTACAAATACCAATGGCATGGTCAATTAAATTACTGGATTTTCAAAATTACTATGAAACTGGACGTATACCTCTGGCTACGGTGTGCCTACGCAGTATTGTGACGTAATTTATTTTATGATACAAGAGTCTAAAATTTAAGGTATTAGGTCGGCCTATATAATCAAACTTAAATTTCTCCACAGTTCCATTAACCCTTTAAAGACGAAGCGTATCTGTTTTATATAAGGACTCAGTGCGTACCGCGCTGTAAACACTCTCCATTTCGGTTATAAAAACCAGTCTCTTAATGTTTTATAAGGCAAAAGTTGCTGTTTGTTCTGAGATCCGTACAAAACACATAAACGCAATGTGGGCACCACGTAGAATTTTTTAATGTTAAACCTGGTCGTATGTAAAGTTACCGCTAGGCTTTAAAAGGGTTAAGAAGTCCTCCAAGACGAACTATTTGTTGTGTCGCAAACTTAGCATTGCGCCACACAATAAGATATGCTACGAAGTCGTCTGCATTTACAGCATGCGAAGTCCCTTTACTGTGATGCACGCTGTGTAACTACGGCCGCAGTTCCTAGCGGGCGGACAGTCTTGATGTCTACATCGGTAACTGAACAGACACGAAGATATCAGCCCTGGGGCTTTTACGGCGGTTCTATTGAGAACTCAGATCTCCTACAATGTGTTGCTGCGTCGCTCGGTTAGTGTTTACCGGCATTACGACAGAAGGTAGCGCCGTCATCCGAGAAGTCCACATGTGACGTAAAACCTAAACAATTCTCAGATAGGAATACGACTGACAATATACGATTCTCGAAGTTCTCATATCCGTACCCAGAATAGTTCTTCTACTCGCTCAGTGGGTCTCATTTTTATATGGTATAAAAGCAGACACCTCGAGAAAATCGCTCTTTGGTTTTGGAAGCGAGAACGCATGGAATAGAGACTTCACGTACTTTCAAACCTTCACAGTGCCGTGAAAAATACATTCTCTATTTTTAAGACAAGTGTTACTTTATTTTCTTCCCCACATACGTGACGCACAGAACTCGTAAGGTCTGAATATACGAAAATGGCCCCAGGGTTACGTACTGCAGCAAAGAGTGCATGTTCTGTGCTTCCATACGGCGGCGTGTATCGAGACGGAGTAAATATCATAACATCTAGTTGCTCGTTTTGGTGAATACGGATATGAATCCATACTTCTTGTGTTGCAAGTGCTACTGTTAGTGCAAGGAATAAACTTGACACATGATACTTGTATTTACGAGTATTACCACGCGTGTGTGCGTGTGTCATTCGCTTTAACCTTTTAAAGCCTAGCGGTAACTTTAAGTACCACCAGGTTTAACATTAAAAAATTCTACGTGGTGCCCACATTGCGTTTATGTGTTTTGTACGGATCTCAGAACAAACAGCAACTTTTGCCTTATAAAACATTAAGAGAATGGTTTTTATAACCGAAGTGGAGAGTGTTTACAGCGCGGTACGCACTGAGTCCTTATATAAAACAGATACGCTTCGTCTTTAAAGGGTTAATTCATTTTTAAACTGGTGGTCTCATCTGAAACCTTTAATTTACTCTCACGTTTGTGATTTCAGGCTTCCGTCGCGACGTTGATGACATCTGCGCTCTTCTGTGATATCATGCAGCGTCGAATGGTAATACTTTACCGACGTTTCGGGACAACGTATCGGTCCCATCTTCAAGGGTCAAGATGTTTTGTTCTGGAATTTCTTGACCCTTGAAGACGGGACCCATACGTTGTCCCGAAACGTCGGTAAAGGATTACAACTCGACGTTGTATAATATCCCAAAAAGAGCACAGGTCTCAACTTTTACATTCTGAAAAAAGGTGGGAAATTTTTGATTGTCTGAGCGCCTACTGACGTTGCAAAAACGACGGAGGAACACACGCTGGTTAACAGGAACATACGAACCAAATAATTCTTCTCTTACTAATTCCACCCGGTACATTCTATTCACTGTTTTTCCCCAGGCACAAAAATTATGAAAAACTTTCCAATTAACTATTGTACAGGGCATATACATATATACATATATATATGTATAATCCATGACGACTCCGTTTCTCATTCTGGTTTTGTGTAAGATGCTTATATCTATCCCGGTAGTCTCGTATATGTGATTCCATTCAGCAGCTAAACAAACCACAAATAAATAAATAAATAAATAAATAAATAAATAAATGTCTAGACAAACATTTTGCGAACATCTAGAAGAAATTTTGTGTTACTCTTTATGGCAATGGCATGAAGATTTGCACTATGCTCGCCGCAAATAAATTCCTATCACATATGTAATAAAGTATCTGATTTAGGGCCTTGCTTCCAGCCCCACAAGAAATTACTGAAATGCCCCAATTAAATACTCAAAAATCAAAACTACAATTCAATTTCTTTAGCGTCTCTAATAAATCGTAACGACGTACGCGATAGTGTTTTCCAGCACGTGACATTGCTTAATATACTCTGCAAATTTCTACTAGATACATGCTGAACCTAATGCACTTATGATTCCTGACAACCACACGCAGAGGAAACTGTGCATAATCCAAATGGTCAATTGTTTGATTTGTGGTCCAGATGGAACCATCTGTCATGAGCTGTACGGTACATATTCGTATATACATATATACTGCCTCTGCTCACATTAAATTCATTGGTTTCCTTTAGAGTGGCGGAACACAAGAGAACTATTGAGGCTTGATCACATACATGGGGGCAGAACAGCGGGAACAGTCTGCGGTTTCAGGGCTGGATATGCGGATGTTGTAGCCGGGGACATCCAGCATGCGTTGCTATGGCTTTGACCTCACTGAGACTTTTGCAGACCCATGTAACAGAACCGGGTAATAAAACCTTATCACAATCACATGTACACACCGCACGTTCGTGTAACTTGGATGCACAAATTTATGTAGTACTGCCCTGCATTAATCGAACAAAGTAAGGTAATTTAGCAACCTCCGGATACAGCAGAAAGCCTTTTATTACTCGGTACATTCAGTAGAAATGTACAAACACAAAAAGAACTCAAAATAACGTTCCTTGATTGAAAGCCACAGCTAAGATTCAAACGTAATACCATTTATATTTTTTTCGGCACAAATGTTTTGGGTAGGTGGAGTGCCTTCTAAACCCTTTAAAGCCCACTCGTTACTATATGTACCACCAAGCTTAACAGCCAAAAATTCTACGTTCTGCCCACGCAGTGTATTTATGTGTTTTGTACGGATCTCAAAACAAACAGCAATTGTTTTCCTATACAGCATTACTGGATTGGTTTTTACAAATGAGACGGAGAGTGTTTACTGCGCGGTACGACCTGGCTCCTTATACACAACAGATTACGTTTCGTCCTTAAACGGTTAAAACAGCAGCTCGCTTTTTGACGGCGTAAGTAAATTTAAAATCTAGATAAGAATATGCCGAACGTTCGCCTGTAGACATCCAAACACCAAACTCTGTCAGCCGAAACACAACCAAAGTGTCAGGCACTCCTCTGATCCTCAAGGGATTCAAGACTCGACTTGCTTTCTAGGTAATGTCAATAACAACGTCTGGCAGTTATTTTCTGTTACCCTGAAGCAAGAATTCATCAGAATGACATATAGAATTCACTTTATACATTATACAGAAACACTCCTTTTCCAGTACAAAGATAAAATGTTTGATGTTGGTTAGAGAAGTAATCAGCGTACATTTCGAGAATATTTATTTCTGCGGAGACTCGGGTTCAATCCTAGACCAGTCCGTGCGGGATTTGTGGTGGGACAAGTCGCACTAGGACACGTTTTTATCCAGTTACTGTTGTATTCCCCTGTGAGTATCATCCCACCAATGGCCCATACGTATTCACTCATCTATCACCGACATTTTGTACTCTTAGCAACTGATCGCATATTCAAATAACATGCTTAAAATAACGCCGTTAAATAAAAGCTGGCAAATTAAATAAAGTCTGAGAATGACAAGAAATATATAAATACACTCTGAGGGCAAAATGTAGACCTCCAGAAATTTTACACCAGGCGTTACCTGTATTTACCACTGGGTATTACACGGCTAAAAAGCTTTTTGCTGCTTCATCCTTCCTCTAAATTCATTTGTCAAAAGTTTCGTATGCCTTGGGTTATAAATTTCTGTGACTATACTCCCTTGATTTTAAATTCCAGGAAGTCTGAAAAAATTTTAGGTATCTCTCAACCCTATCAGAAACTAATTCTATATTGTTTTCACCGTGCATTTTTCGATAATGAGTACAGGTACCAACCAATGCACCTTTTATTATTATCACACCCGATTATGTTTCGGCGTCAATTATGACGCCATCATCAGGGGTTTATATACTATAATCATCACAGAATATTCTGTGATGATTATAGTGTATAAAGACCTGATGATGGCGTCATAATGGACGCCGAAATATGTCGGGTGTGATAGTAACAAAAGGTGTACTGGTTGGTAACTCTACCTATCAGAAACTTTTTAAATACGACGCAAGTCACGCATTTTGAAATAAAAATTCTCATTAGTTCTGCCACATACCGTGCAATAGGAAAACGAAATTAAAATAACGAGTCTACGCGTGTCTTTAAATGCGTAAAAACAAAGTCTATTTCGAGAAATACTTAATTTCAGTCAAGCATTCCTTTCAGTTGGTGCAAACGATAATTTTACAGTCTGCACGCTCCAATTACACTGAGGATGATACAGCGAAGGCCGTAGCGTGTGGACAGCTCTTCATGCGACGAGTGACATTAAATAAACTGAACCAAGGGGACGATACAAGAACGGTCACGTGCTGCAACCTGACGATCCTAATTTGAACCGTCTAACAGCCTAAGGCGCAGTTAATGCTAGTGTGGTGCTAGCCCCTTCTGCGCCCTTACTGTCACGATGATACAGCGCTCTGTGAACCCTAATATAACCACACTGTGTCCTGGAATTCCGAAAATGAGCTGAAGTTTACTGCTACTAAGTGATGACGCAACAGGATGTCCTGTTTCTTGTATCTGTAGAGTGTGAGGACGTGTGCACTGGATAACTAACTAACTAACTAACTAACTAACTAACTAACTAACTCCATGGAGCAGAGGCCTTCTTCAGAAGCTAATAGTTTCTCAGCTAGTCAAGAAATTCCCCACATTTTATGGAACCCGGAGGTTCATTACCGCATTCACAAGAGCTCGCCACCTGTCCCTATCCTGAGCTAGCTCAATCCAGTGCATGCCTCCATCCCCCTTATTGAAGATCCATTTTAATATTATCCTCCCATCTACGCCTGGGTCTCGCAAGTGGTCGCCTTTCCCTCAGGTCTCCCAACCAAAATCCTGTATGCACCTCTCTTTTCCCCTATACGTGCTACATGCCCCGCCCATCCCATTCTTCTCGAGTGCACTGGATTAATGCACGTATAAATCACCAAGTCAGATAAACTACGATCGACACGATCACAACGTGTGCCGAGTCTAAATGCTTGCAGCAGTAAATGATGCTTTGCTGAAACCACACAGGCGGTAGAACTCTGGCAGTCACCTAATACACATTCTAGAATAAATTAAACTTCTAATGCCTGCAGAATGTAAAGTTAGAATTTAATATATATATATATATATACATTGCAAATTCCTGTCGAACTCGGTTATAACGACATGAAAGGGACTGAATATTTTGTGCCGTAATAATCGAATGTTGTTATAACCAAGGAGTATAATATGGGTTAACAGTGAGGAAGTGCTGGGTATCAGAGAATATCTAACGCTATAGAAGAGATGTCGTATAAACCGAAAGCGTTATAAGCGGGTTCGACTCTGTACTGCTTGCCAAGACACTAAAACATAATGTCTCAATGGGGAAGAAACCTCCGTGTAATTCCAAAAACACACATTTCTGCTTTTTTTTTTTTTCAAAAGAAAGAAATACATGTCTACAGTAACTGAAAACACTTGGTCCAGCAATTCGACGTGTCAACAGGAACTGTATTATTCATGTAATTCACTTGAGTATTCGTGGCAGAATGTCGTTAGGATCATATGTTGGCCCTGGACAATAAAACGAATCCACGCGAAATAATTCGTATTTCCTCAACCCTTAACACATAACAACGGAGGGTGTAAAATGCCTCGCATTACATTAGTGTTCCAATTCTCTAATGTGGCACTTAGCCACGCCCCGTCTCAATGACCAAGCAAATGAAAGGGAGCACCCACAACGCGAATAATGTGATTAGCCAAGAAGGGAATGAACTGTTCGGCTGCCATTCGGAAGCACCAAACAATGGTGCTTACACGTTGTCATTACGTTTCAAATCATGTGTACGTATTCAACTGTTGGAAACTGAGAAATACCATATAACCGGCCAGCCACGGTTCACTGCCAAGGCAGGGCAACCCATATAGTGAGCACGATCGAGCAAGTGCGTTCGATCATGTCTGGTATAGAGCGCTTTGTAAAGTGAACAGCCGAATAAATTCTTTGCATTCTTGAAGCTGTTGACCACGCCGCAAGAACAGCTAGAAATTCCTTTGGATGAGCGGGTACCTCGCAGGCTGGAGAAGGGTTGCGGTGCTTCGTTGCTGTCATTTCTTTTGTTCGGACTTTCAGCTGCCGCGCACCTGACACCAGGCTGCAAGATACATCCTGTAAGGCAGTCAGTTGCGTTTCTCTCTTGGTGACCGACACATGACAGGCGCGTGGACACTGTACTGAACGACACTGGCTCTACGAACCGTTAATAATTTGTGTTGATTCGACCACATTAATGGAAGCAAAATAAATTAATAATCACCACAGTACATAGCAACTCGAGGAGAATGAGATGCGCGGGGCATGTACCATGTATGGAGGAAAACAAAGGTGTATACAGAATTTTGGTGGGGAGACCTGAAGGAAGGTAACCACTTGGGAGACCCAGGCGTAGATGGGAGGATAATATTAAAATGGATCAAGAAGGGGGATGGGGCATGGACTGGATTGAGCTGGTTCAGGATAGGGACAGGTGGCGAGCTCTTGTGAATGCGGTAATAAACATCCGGCTTCCATAAAATGCGGGGAATTTCTTGAGTAGCTGAGAAACTATTAGCTTCTCAAGAAGGCCTCTGCTCCATGGAGTTATTTAGTTAGTACACAGCAACAGAGCTTTTAGTGCCTCTGCAGTGCTACCTACTGTTTTCCCTGCTTCCTCGCAAATAATCCCGAGGATTGAAATCTCGTGACCCTGGGCGTCGTAGAGGCAAACACAGTCCGGACAGTAAGCTGCCCGGGAAGGTTACAACAGAGTGGCGCATACAAACGTGGGGCTCTACCTGTTATAAACCGGGGTAGGAGCGCGACGGTCGCTGCTAGCAGTAGCTGACAACCGAGTGTGTGTGCACGCAAGAAACAACGGGGAAGAACATCACCAAGGCGCAGACGCAGCAGTCACAAACAGGCGAACAACGCACAGGAAGGGCTGCACTGTGCCACATCGAACAGACATTTATCACCACCGCGTTGGAAACAATGGAGCAATAACGACCAAACGCTGCCTATGTAACCAGGAGACGAAGAAGATTAATCGCAAACATAAGCACCGCAAAGTCAGCATGTCAGCAGCAGCAGCAGCAGAGGGCGTTGGTGTGTGACAGCAAATGTGTGTTGGAGAACGTGACAAAAAGAACAATTTGAACCAGTCAGGCACCGTACGTATACCTTAACAGTGAGATGCCGTTGTGTATGTTGCCGTGGAAAAGCAATAAGTATTATATATTCCGACTGTGTCTGTACCCTGAGTTATCCAGTATGCAAAGTGTATGCGCCGTATTATATGAACAACTGTGGCCTGTCTGGCTGTACCATATTTTTCCATATTATCTCACAAACGGCACGATTTTCGGAAAAACGTTACTGAACATAAAATGTGTGTTTTGATTTTCTCTATAACTTTTGTCTGAAACATTTCTCATTCTAAGAAGAATTCAGCGAGATACTATAGTAAATGTACACAGGTCTTCATGTAAAGTGGGCCTATCTGTTATTCGTGCCAGATTTTAATAAAACTTTAATTCTCTCGACAGATTTTTGAAATATGCTCAAGTACGACATTTCATGTAAATCCGTCTAGTAGAAGCCGACTTGTTCAATGCGAACAGCCAGACAGACATGACCCAGTTAATATTGCCTTTACGCAATTTTGCGAACGCGCTTGAAAAAATGAAACGATCTGATCTATCTTTCATGATTATGGCATAATGGCCACCACTGAGATTTGAAGTTGCTTGGAACATGCATGTGACCAATCCAATTCATATTGAGTATTGCCAGGTACTGCCTCGCCTGTTCCTTAAAATAATTTAGAGGTTGAAGAATTCAGAGGAGACGAACCCATAACAGGCATGACGTATTTCCGCCCCCCCCCACACACACACACACACACGCGCGCGCGCGCGTTCGTGTAATCTGAAATGTATACACGAGGAAATCAATTAAAATAAATAGCATTTCGAAAGGGTGTAGTCATAAAATAAGACATTAAGCAAATACGTTAAGGAAATTTACAAAGAAATATGTGCAATTCTTGGAAGGATATCAATTCTTAAAACTGTGTGTCGCGATTTATAAATTATATAAAATTACGTTGACAAGCTGTAAGCATTACATTACCTGTACATAGCCAAGTCCCTTTCAGAATTTCGAAATGTCACTTCTCTCATTTTTATTACTTAAGTACACAATGCCCCGTGGCTGCGCGGTCTAAGACGTGGATCTGCGGCCACTCGCTTGATGGGATTGCGGGTTCGAATACCACCGGGGGCATGGATGTCTGTCTCTTTTGAGTGTTGTGTGTTGTCAGGTAGACGTCTCTGCATCGAGCTGATCACTTGTACAGAGGAGTCCTACCGAGTGTGGTGTGTCTCAGTTGAGTGTGATTGTCAAGCCTCGCTAATGCGAAGGCCCTGACTCATTACGGGCTGTTAAACCATGGGGGGGGGGGGGGGGTGAGTACACGCTGTTATGTGGAATATATTTGTGTAGCATAAAAAGTCGTTAAAAGTAAAGAATGTGAGATGTTAAATTCCGTCCCACAAATTTTAGATTTTGAAAACATACACAGAGTGTACGAGACATTATGTTTTTGCGAAATGGCATAGGGAACCAGACTGAGCCATAAATTTTGAGGCATCTTATACTCGCAAGTGCCCTGTTGTAGGAAGCCAGATACGTACCTTTTTTAACAACCATTAAAGGCGAAGTCAAGGGCGAAAAATAATTGTTATGTGACAAATGCTTACTGGTCTTGTGCCTTTCCCTGTCACTGCAGTTCGAAGAAACTGTCTCGGAGTTCAGCCCATTTTACGCTGACGCACACCAACCAGTGTGTGCGCCACGTCTACAAGCCTCGACAGAGGTCAGCTGGTGTCATCGGCTCGGTGATGCACTGAATTCTTCATGTAACCCTAAAGACAGTTATCGACCTAACTGAATGCTTACGATTTTAAATGTCAGGCCAGAGAAACGTGTGGGCATCGACCGAACACATGAGGCACAGCGTAACAGCAGGACGCTGACGGAGGCCTTCATTAAAATTACATGCAGCTAAAAAATTAGACAGTTATTAACCCTTTAAAGACGAAGCGTATCTGTTTTATATAAGGACTCAGTGCGTACCGCGCTGTAAACACTCTCCACTTCGGTTATAAAAACCAATCTCTTAATGTTTTATAAGGCAAAAGTTGCTGTTTGTTCTGAGATCCGTACAAAACACATAAACGCACTGTGGGCACCACGTAGAATTTTTTAATGTTAAACCTGGTCGTATGTAAAGTTACCGCTAGGCTTTAAAAGGTTAAATTCAAGGCATGCTTGTTAAATTTGATGTCAGAAATTTTTCCATCTAAATTTGTAAGGATTCAGACAGACAAGATTGTAAATTTACTTGCTGGTTTTATTGGCGTGAAAACTTGGTTTCTCGCCCTAAGGGAAGAACACACGAGGTACCCTGGATACGTGTACATCTGAGAACATGATGAGGAAAATATTTGAACTTGATAAGGAATAATCGAAAAGAAGGACGAGGAAACTGAATAACAGAGCATTCATAACTTGTGTTATGCAACACATAAAATCCAGGTAATAACAACCAGAACATGACGGTGAACGGAGTAGGCAGGATGTATATGGGAACTGCAAAAGACATACAATAATTTAGTTACAACCCCTGAAGGGCCCTGACCACCTGCACGGTCCCTCAGGGTTTAATCCAATATCAAAAGGGAAGTTAAAAAAATTTTTTTTTTGACGGTGTGGGTCTGACTCATAATTAGGATCCAGTGGTGGGCTCTTCTAAACAATGCTATAAAGATTCAGTTCCCATGAAAGGTGGTACATTTCTTGATTAGGTGAGCGCGTATCGACACGTCTAGCGGGGCTTTGTTTCACACAGCTAACTAAAAATAAGGTATTACTGAGTCCAATTATTTCAAGACGTAAAGGTAAAGTTAAAGCAGTCCCATTACAGGCCTGGACCAGCCCTGAGGGTTCCAGGAGGTTGAGGCTCCCAGATTTCTAGACAATCGGGACTTGAAGGTGGTAGGTTGTCAGCCATAAGCACCGGCCGCGTTTACCCCCCCAAGAGCTAGTCCTGGTACTCATTTCTTTTAGAGTCTGAGTAGACCGCAGGGCCATAGTGCGACCGGAAGTATTAAATCAATGAAATATTCCCATGACCCCATCGAGAATCGAACCCTCGACTTTCCGGCTAGTAGCGCAGTGCCTCAACCAACTGCGCCACCGCGTGTAGTGGGCCGAAATTATATATAAAGGTCTTTAATTTATTTACTCAAATAATCTACATTCTTCGTTCCTTCAAAATGGATTTCGCAGGCGCAAATTATATACGAAATATTTTGCACATTACAGGCTGCACACTTATTTTGCTCGTAAAACGAAGTGTGTTGTATGATTACGAAAATCTAAAAGTTAAAAAGAATAAATCGACAGCAGACGGCCCCTCACATACTGTACTGCAGTAATTACACTTGAAAATCCAGTCCCATTGCTATAAAAACTGATAAATTCCTAAAGAACAATTCACTCTCCTACCGATTCATGGATACAGCAAAATTTTAAAGCTCGGTTTATAAAAATATGAGTAGCGGCTGAATAAGCTATGAATTAAAAATACATTAAATCAGAGAAACACAATACAATAAGTGTGTATTATTTTGTGGAAACTAAAGACGTAGGTCGCTTGTTTCAGCCAGATTTAGTCTTGTCGCCGGGCACACCTCAGGTATCACGCCCACTTACCTGTACATTTGATGATCATAAGCCCTCTTATATAACATGAAGACTGTGTGCCAGTAATGAGATGGTCAAATTCACTGCACTTATTTTAGCACAAGGACGAGAATATTTCTGGGCTACGGGAATTCTCAGTTACATACAACCCACATCATTAAAACACTGAGCAAGACACACACAATAGGCTATGAATTTTTTGAGGACTTTTGGTGGAAAGGGAGACGTCACTTTTAAATGGGTTTTGTGGATATAGAGCGTACTGTAGGATTAGGGCTATAAAACCTCTTTTCCTACTCTTTGCTTGTAATTTTAAATGGCTTAGAAATGTTTGAGAATGAAAGCAAATTGGTATTCCGAGTGAGCTGAATGTGGGTGGATGTTCTACCCAGGCAATAGTCAGAGCTAACACTGACCGCACTGGAATTAAATCCCAGTCTTGCAGAGAAGGCAGACAACCCAGCAGGTTGCAGGATTTCGTTCGGAAACCTTTTAAATTAAATTTCCAATACGATTTGTGGTGTCAACTAGAATTAACTTTGTAAAAACGTCTAAGGAAAAGGCAACACAAAATCTTTGGTATGTTTCGCTATGTTTAACCATGTTCTTGGTTTTGTTTTTTAACCTTCCGAGCTCCTTTCTTAACCAATTTGCTATTTTCACGTTTGAGCTATGAAATTAATCCAGACATTTAACCTTTTAAAGCCTAGCGGTAACTTTACATACCACCAGGTTTAACATTAAAAAACTCCACATGGTGCCCACATTGCGTTTGTGTGTTTGGTACGGATCTCAGAACAAACAGCAACTTTTGCCTTATAAAACATTAAGAGATTGGTTTTTATAACCGAAGTGGAGAGTGTTTACAGCGCGGTACGCACTGAGTCCTTATATAAAACAGATAAGCTTCGTCTTTAAAGGGTTAATTTAGCAGATGAAATTCCAACGTAGTCTATCTCTTTAACATACGCTTCACACAGTCAGTAACATTCACAAACAATTTTAATTTTTGCTGTAAATTTCGTACCACAGCTTCGATCGTCAGTTCAAGTCACACATAATAAATATAATGTTTTCTCACGTGAGGTCAGTTTCATTTTTTGACAGCCTCTACAGGTGGGGTAATTTTCACTGGCAATTTAAACCTCTTGGGAATCTGAGATACGCTGCCAACTCCGTAATCTCTGACATTAAACACAAGCCTATCATGAATCCTACGCAGAAATATATGTTTAATCCTAACGAGAGGCCTGTTTCTCAGTAATCACTGTCGGACTTCAGGTAATACGTACGAGAAATCATTATTCACACCCCTTGGTGCATCAGGTCAGTAAAGTCATACTCTGTTGGCCAATTTATTTTAATAAGGACAGATGTGTGAGCAAAGTATTAGCCCTGTCCTTCGTGATGTGTACAGAATAACACTCGTTTAGAACTCAAGACCGTACTTTTCTTTTAAAGGTAAACACATCATGTGGGTATAAACGTTTTTAAATTATACAAAAATACTAATCACCAACAAATGCACAAAGAGAGTTTTATCGTCAATCGTAACACACTCCTACATGTTTCGACCCTGTTGGGTCATCTTCGGGGAGAACGTATTTGTTATCGTTACACTAAGGTTGCACTTTACAGTTGAGTGAGAATGTGCTGTTGACTGTGTACTGCGTTGTTTTTTGGAGGTGTGAACTCTCTGCGGTCCGGGCCTGCAGGCCGGGACCGCAGACAGTTCACGCCTCCAGTACACAGTCCACAGCACGTTCTCACTCAACTGTAAAGTGCAACCTTAGTGTAACGGTGACAAAAAAGTTCTCCCTGAAGATGACCCAACAGGGTCGAAACATGTAGGAGTGTGTTACGATTGATGAGAAAACTCTCTTTGTGCATTTGTTGGTGATTAGTGTTTTTGTATAATATAGTGCACGGACATGGAACACATTAAATTTGTTTTTAAATCATTTTACACGACGTAATTCATTTGCTGTCTTGTATAGTTTCATCATCGGACATTATGTACTGCGCCCTGTTCGCTGTATTTACAATTCGGCTCAAAGTGTAGGTTTATTAAACCTATATTTCGCTTCAATGTGAATTTAATTTAGCGCAGAAATGCACTGCAACTCCTTTGTGAAGGTACAACTGGAGTTACGGTATATAATATAAAAAAAGAGTAATATCAGGTCGTACTTTAATTTATTGATCGAGATCACTGTTTGAGATAAAACACAACGACTTTCATATTCCTCGCCTAAATTATAGCAGCATTTCGTATCGTATCATATAGCAGAGTAACACAAATTAGACTGGTAAGGTATGGGTAGGATCTGACATATTGCAGTTCGGAGAACCTTCTCTGCGTATAAATAAATTTAAAACATGAAACATTTGTGCTCTTCTGGGATATCACGCAGCGTTGAGTGGTAGTTGTGTACCGACGTTTCGGGACAACCTATCTGTCCCATCTCCGAGGGTCAAGAAGCCCAAATATTCTTCTTGAACTTCTTGACCCTTGACGATGGGACCGATACGTTATCCTGAAACGTCGGTACAGAATTACGACTCAACGCTGCGTAACATCCGAGAAGAGCGCAGATGTAATCTACATCGTGGCGGAAGTCTGAAATCACGCCTAAAATACATGTTACACGTATTTGCGACTTAAAACCAAGTAAGGTATAAACCGCACAAGAAACATCCAACGGAAACTCCCATGACGTACGACGTCAAGGAAAATTTAAATGCCTCCGTATTGGACAGCCGCACTGAACAGAAGGAAACCGTTTCGCCGTACTTATGTGTGAGCCTAAACATGACAAACAATTCGGCTTGATAGTATTGTCGAATCAATCACAACTGCGACAATACTCGTCTATCCCCACAGCACCTCACTTTGAAGTTAGCATGCAAGGTGCCGTATTACTCTCAAAAATCACACCCCATTCCTTAACCCCTTAAAGACGAAGCGTATCTGTTTTACATAAGGACTCAGTGCGTACCGCGCTGTAAACACTCTCCACTTCGGTTATAAAAACCAGTCTCTTAATGCTTTATAAGGCAAAAGTTGCTGTTTGTTCTGAGAGCCGTACAAAATACATAAACGCAATGTGGGCACCACGTAGAATTTTTTAATGTTAAACCTGGTGGTATGTAAAGTTACCGCTAGGCTTTAAAAGGTTAAACGTACGCGACATGTGTCAGTCAAGGAACTGTATCTTCCCGCTACTTATTTTCGACTTTAGCTTCATGGATGATGCCGTCCATAATAGCAATAAATACATATGTTATTGCACTTCAAACGTAGCTCCACCAATAATACTGTCTGTTATCAGTAATAGTCACTCTAGTACTAGAAAACTGTAGGAAAAAAATTCCTTATATTTTCTTCGTTTTTTCAAAGCACGGGTTCAATGCAATCAGTGAAATGCTATTTAACCTTCTAAAGCCTAGCGGTACGTTTACGTACCACCAGGTTTAACATTAAAAAATTCTACGTGGTGCCCACATTGCGTTTATGTGTTTTGTACGGATCTCAGAACAAACAGCAACTTCTGCCTTATAAAACATTAAGAGACTGGTTTTTATAACCGAAGTGGAGAGTGTCTACAGCGAGGTACGCACTGAGTCCTTATATAAAACAGATACGTTTCGTCTTTAAAGGGTTAAACCCTAATAACAACATTCTGCTTTAAAAATACGCGTGTCACATTTCCCCCCGGGTGTGTTTTACCTGTGCGTTTGGTTTTCCTCAAGAGATGACGGACACACTTTCTTGTATTCCCTACAAACAATTTTTCGAACAGCAGAAAAAACTGTAATTTTCCCAGAGTTTTCTCTTTAAGAGGGCAAACATCAACCTTATATCTTACCGCTATTATAATTAATTACCAAGACAATGAGCATTACGAACAGACGAGAATAATTAGCGCCTTTACCCTGGCTGTCTCACCAAAAGGCACAAATTAATATTTTGCCCCTATCATTACTAACTTCCGACACGCACAGCGTCAATACATCAATTTTCGCCCCATTTGTTTCCATATCAACTCCCTGATTCATATTTACGTGCTATCAGTAGCAGTATACAATACACAGGGCACAGGGGAAAGGTGGTGGTCAATAGTGCATACCCAGATCATCAGGGCGACTATATAAAGGCGCGTGGCGAAAAAGCTAACCTCTAAAGAGCGAGACCTCAATAGCGCCAGCTCCATGGCCCGAGTTACTCTCCACTAACAACGTATTGTCCCAAAGCAGGTATCGGCTGCACTACTGTGCAACTCTATTCACATCCGTCCTCTAGAGGCAGCAGAATTTCGCATGCAAACAGGAATGTCGCCCCTAACAGTGACACGAGACTGTATAATGAGGCATGATCAATAATGCATCAACCAGCCTAGGACTATCCGTATCCAATCTGCTTACATTTTAAGAGTTCGAGTAATTTCCTCCGCATCATTATTGGTAATGGTTTTATGGTGTTAACTAAATGAGATCACGTGTCAACATATGGTGTAATTTCGCATGCGATACAGATAGCTACTACGCGAAATCCGGCTATCCCACATATGTAGGTAGGCCATTCAGACATGTGTTCATGTGGTTATGTCTCAGTTCGAAATTCTTATATTGGCCTGGCAAAGGGGTGGTTCAGTATGAAAAAAGGGAATTTGTATTATGGGGTTGCAGCTGTAGTTTGGAAAAGTTAATGTCTGAAATCATCAGCCTACCCGCATTTTCTAAAAACAAAGTATAACCACCGAATTCAGAAAAGTTTTCCCAGTCCACCCCATGCACACGTACAGGTAAGTAGAGGCTTTTTCTAACTGTTCATACGGCGCATTTTCGATAATCAAATCACACAACCTTTAGTCCCAACAAAATGCACTGTATTGTTTCCAGACATTCTGTACTATCCTTTTAAAGACGAAGCGTATCTGTTTTATACAAGGACTCAACGCGTACCGCGCTGTAAACACTCTCCACTTCGGTTATAAAAACCAGTCTCTTAATGTTTTATAAGGCAAAAGTTGCTGTTTGTTCTGAGATCCGTACAAAACACATAAACGCAATGTGGGCACCACGTAGAATTTTTTAATGTTAAACCTGGTCGTATGTAAAGTTACCGCTAGGCTTTAAAAGGTTACAATGTCCTGTCGATTACTCAAACATGTTTCGATCAGTCATGGGATCATCATCAGGGATTCAAATCAAAGTAAGACTTCACAAAACTGAACTAGCGATGCATATACACATTAAAAGATATAAAATTCGACTTTTTATATCTTCTCATGTTTATATGGACTACTAGTTCAGTTTTGTGAAATACTACTTCAATGTGAAACCCTGATGATGATCCCATAAGGGGTCGAAACATATAGGATTGATCAACAAGACACTGTAATACAGAATGTCTGGAAACAATACAGTGCATTTTGTTGGACTAAGTACTGTGTACGCGGAGGAACAGAGCCTGTCATTATTAACCTAAGCACCAAATGAGGGTCAGTGGCTAACTTCACGCTCCGGCTGCTTTACTCCTGGGAAAGAACCACAGCACCCATTTAATAAGTCTGGGTGAGCCCAAGAAATGTTCTAAACGATTTGGAAAAGAGAAAAATCCCTTACTTCTACCGGGAATCGAACTGCGGACCCTCCAGCCCGTTGACTAGCCACTAACCCTGAGAGTCCTTCACTGGATCAGGGCTCCACATATTTCTGTTTGCCACTAATAATTGTTTCAATACTTGAATGATGTTACGGAAACCATGCACCAACCACAACGATAAATTTTAATTCACAGCAGCAAAAGGGCGCACGTTCCAACTACAGACGTGGGAGGAACATGTTATGCAGGTTTATTTCTGTTTTAACGATGCTACTTAATCTCAAGCGTTACGGAGTACCGAACGGCGATAATTATGAACTGTGGGATGGCAGATCTTGTGCAAACTTTGCTTATTAACTGTACCGCACGTCGTGCTCCTGCTAGGATTTACAACCGCATATACCATATGAAAACGAAAGAATGGAAATGCATATAAGGGACTGCTTCGTCTCTCTCTGGCGTCTGACACAGTAAATTACGGAGCTTTCTCATGACTGGGGACGAACTGAGGATGTGTGGTGTCTGACGGGACATTCAGTTACAGAATGGAATGCCTCAGAGAATTGTTATGTCCTTAGTATGAGAACAGTTAAATATAGACAGATATTTCGGCAGTTTTAATTAATTTATGTTCCACGTAACCCACAGATTTGTTTAAAACTATCCGGAAGATGGAGGTAATGTGCTCCTAAGGCACAATGGTAAATGTATACCAGACTATACGGCGCCACATAAGGAGACGTGAATCTTCAAGTTCCTAAATAATGCACTAGGCTGAAGAACAAGTCTCAATATCAGAGTGGGTGGGTTTGTGCATAATGCGTTTAAAGGAAAGTACTAACTGCTTTATTTTTCGTTGCGTAAGTTAATAAACCACTGTCAAGCTCCGAGATTTACACAGATGTATCTTACGTTATACGGTGTCATTAAATATCATAAAAAACTTATTTCACATTTATTAACTTCTTTTCACATGTTTTAAGTGTAACAACTCCGGCAAAGGCAAATGTGTATTACGCAATCCATATCACCACAGCAAATTTCTTTAATATCCAGTTACTTCCATCGCAATCTCATCAGTTCAAGCAGCTTTTCTCCACATTTTATTATCCATACTTTAGTTCCCTCTTGTAAACTTCAGCTATCTACAGGTTTCCCTTTCTTCGTGTCCTTGAGTATTGTAACTTTATTACAGAGGAAGCCTGTCTCCGCCGGGGACATTTCGTGCCAGCTACGGTGGGCAGAGACAAGACAAAAGGGACAGTCTGAAGAATGTCCGCCCTGTACTAACCCTGTAAAGACGAAGCGTATCTGTTTTATATAAGGATTCAGTGCGTACCTCGCTGTAAACACTCCCCACTTCGGTTATAAAAACCAATCTCTTAATGTTTTATAAGGCAAAAGTTGCTGTTTGTTCTGAGATCCGTACAAAACACATAAACGCAATGTGGGCAACACGTAGAATTTTTTAATGTTAAACCTGGCGGTACGTAAAGTTACGGCTAGGCTTTAAAAGGATAAGGATGCTTACAACAAAAATATACACGCTCCAATGGTAATGTACAAGTATGTTTACTGCTTTGAAAATTTAATAATGCTTTCCGTTGTCAAGAAGATCGTTCACTTTCCCAAGCCCCGTATGTTGGATAGCCCTACGAACAGCGCTTTCCGCGCGGGCAAATGCAGTCGAAATATTTTGTTATAACTGACCTTTACATACCGGGGACATCATTAATGAATCAGATTTTTCTATCCCCAATTCTACATACAGATGGAAAAATACACAAAACACAATGTACCTGCAGTATGTGTAAGAAACACGGTAGCATACAGCAGAAAACTTTTCGTTTCGTATCTGCCTATATTTCAAGTTCTGAACATTAGTCTCGTCCGGGATGCGACCCTTCGTCCATTAAGACACACACACAAACAGGTCTACCCGAAGAGTCAGCAGCAATCACCCAGACATTACGACGTCAAAAACCAGAAGACACTAAATTTCGGAGACCCTGCCTTGAGAATCTCAAATCTCACATTCCACAATCCCTTCACTTCTTTTACCATCCGACATTTTCCTAACGCAGAAATACAATTTTCGAAATACCACTTACATTCAGTTCCAAATTTGTGACAAGAATACGTTAAACCAATGAATCCCTTTTCACGTGCTCCAGCTTGTACAAGGCGACACACGAGAGCTGAAGGTTTCCTACCCATATAGGCAACTCAACAAGCTTAGCAGAAACAGGAGGTTGCCTAACAGCTAGGCGTGCCAGTGTTTTAATAAGATTATGAAAGACACACAAGCAGACAGTGTATGTGTTAAGGCATTATCTCAAGTTAAGCAGCTTGTGGCCTTCAGCACTCCTTTGTCTGTAAACAGCCTTCCTTTGCACGCGCTCTCGGAATCTCGACTGTCGAAGGTGTGCATTCGGTCACGTATTGAATTAAGGTTTTAAATTGCGCACTTTGTCCCGGTGCTTTAAAACCAAATGATAGCAATTCTGAGTCACACCAGTATGTCAAGTAGCCGTAAAATGAAACACAATAATCAAACACACAAAGCGCCTTCTTATTCTTTTAGATACTATATGTTACAATATCTGTAGACTAATCCAACATGTTTCGATCACTCCTGAAATCATCATCCGGGATTCGCGTTGGGATATGAATTACACAAACAGAACTAACAATATGTGTTTGTGTTAAGAACATACAAAATGTGTAAAATACGGTTAAAGTGTGGGCTATTTCGTAGTGGATTCCTGGTCTGTGTACTGGAGTTTGGTTGTTTACATGCGTATGGATAAGGCAGTATGAGTATAAAATTTAGCTGTAAATTGCATTTCGTCCTACAGGAAACGACACTCATTTCGACTATTCAAATATGATAATTCATAAATTTGTATTCATTATTATTTATTTGTCCACCTATCTTTCCAGCCATCTGTCCGTCCGTCCCTCCAACCATGTAGCGACAAGCAAGTTGTGTGGACGGAAAGCGTATGGAACTGGCTGAGGACCGTGTCCGGTGCAAGTGTTAGTGTGTACTGCGAGTCGTGCTGACTTTTGGGCGCCCCCAGTCATTTCATTACTGTTTAAGCGTAACGCGGTGATAAACAGCCAGCCGAATTTGGCATTATTGATTCTGAATGTTCGGTCATACTTATCAAAGAGTTAACCTTTTAAAGCCTAGCGGTAACTTTACATACCACCAGGTTTAACATTAAAAAATTCTACGTGGTGCCCACATTGCGTTTACGTGTTTTGTNCCAGGTTTAACATTAAAAAATTCTACGTGGTGCCCACATTGCGTTTATGTGTTTTGTACGGATCTCAGAACAAACAGCAACTTTTGCCTTATAAAACATTAAGAGACTGGTTTTTATAACCGAAGTGGAGAGTGTTTACAGCGTGGTACGCACTGAGTCCCTATATAAAACAGATACGTTTCGTCTTTAAGGGGTTAATTTTATCGCCATGAGGCACCGAATAGTTAGCCAAGCAGTATTCATTAAAGAAGGAATCCAGGCCAATTTTAAAATAATATAGCCGAACATTCATTTGACTTTCTTGTTTTCTAATGTATAGGCCCACAAGGACACCCTGAAGCAAAGAATACCTAAGAGAATTACGGAATACAAACCATCAAAAAGTTAAAATAAGTACAGCTCAAAATCGACGACAGCTCACAAGGAAATGTCTTCCTAGGAATGGACGCGCTATAAGACAACAAACAGATATTTATTTCATGCATATAAGGTAAAGCAGACCCATTACAGGCCTGGACAGGCCCTCAGGGTTCCAGGAGGATGAGGCTCCCAGATTTCTAGACAATCAGCACATGAAGGTGGTAAGGTTGTCAGCCCTACTCACCAGCCGCGTTTACCCCCCAGGAAATATTCCTGGTACTCATTTCCGTTAGAGGCTGAGTCGACCCCAGGGCCATAATGCGACCGACAGGATTATGCCAATGAAAAATTCCAATGACACCATCGGGAATCGAACCCGCGACCTGCCGGTTTGTAGCGCAGTGCCGCAACCAACTGCGCCACCGCGGCCCCATTTCATGTATATAATAATGTAAAATTAAGAATTAAGTAGTACACCAACGTGATCTATGGGCATATACGTAATAATATGTGTACAATCTGCAGAAATCCGTTAGCAATCTGAACGAATACATGAATGACACATCAAATAAATTATACTTAACTCGTAACTTCGAAAGTCTGAAACATTCCGAGCGTTCCATTGCTCTGAACTCCATTACAAGTAAATCTTAAAGAGTGCAATGAGTTTTAGTTGTGTTGGATTTGATTAAAAAGAACATTACAGAAAATCTTTGACTAAAGAAATGAGTGGAAGAATGAAAAGCAAAGAAGAAGGCAATGTAAAAGAAGAACGAAAGACAAAATTGTAACAAAAGTTTCTGAAGACGTACTGCACTAAACAGACCTTCATGTAATGGTCTTGCCAGCTTTATTTTTCTCTTCTTCCCTTATTGAGCTAAACCCTCCCACTTTTGTTTGAAGAAAGAGGGTGCGAAAGATGGAGAACCATCTTGGTCGACACGTTACTTCAACTAACTTGTGTTAACTTGTGTAAGAGGTACGAGGCACTTTTTCGCCTCTCTCCTAATCCAAGTAGCTTCGAACACAAGACACAATTCCACCAACCTTACTGCTACACAGCACTCTTGACTACCTGCATTTCGCCAGACAACATCTTGTCTTAGTTTCAGACAGTCGCTGCCGTGTTAAGTAATATTTATCAGTAACACATTCTCCTGTTACTGACACAAACGTGACATTTCAGTTGCTATTACAGTAACTGACCATCAACTGGACCACCGAATACCGGCAACTGCCAGGGGCAGAGACTTGCCTCTTTGTCACGGCGTCAAGAAGAATCTTGAAGTGTTAACCCTTTAAAGACGAAGCGTGTCTGTTTTATATAAGGACTCAGTGCGTTCCGCGCTGTAAACACTCTCCACTTTGGTTATAAAAACCAATCTCTTAATGTTTTATAAGGCAAAAGTTGCTGTTTGTTCTGAGATCCGTACAAAACACATAAACGCAATGTGGGCACCACGTAGAATTTTTTAATGTTAAACCTGGTCGTATGTAAAGTTACCGCTAGGCTTTGAAAGGTTAATCAATGTGCAAAAGCAATCCTCTATCGAGCGGGAAGGGAGCCGCTACACTCATCTCTGTGTAGCATCGATGAGAAGACTACCTTGTCATGCCACGGTGCTTCAAGGCAGGGAGAAGGCTTAATTAATTTTCCGGTTACTAGTTTTTAAAATTCTCTGAAGCTGTTTTTTATCCATGGCGCGACAACCCCTACTGGGCCAGGGCCTCCCCAAAGTCGAGGCTTCACGATCATACTCAGACACACCGCATTCGGTAGGACTCCTCTGGACGAGCGATCAGTCACACGCACAGACCAATACCTCACAACACACAACACTCACAAGAGAGAGAGAGAGAGAGAGACATCCATGCCCCCGGCGGGATTCGAACCCGCAATCCCAGTAAGCGAGCGACTGCAGACCCACGCCTTAGACCGCGCGGCCACTGAGATCGCCTATATAAACAGCTAACCACATTGCGCGTTTTGAAAACACATTACCATTTCAAGATCTCCACAAGGATGTAGCCAATTTTAAATCGAACATAATTCACGAGGTTTTACAGCTTTAAGGAGCGGTAATCTGGTGTTTTTCATCAGACTTTAAATTCCCTTAGCCTTTGCGGTTGCAATATCGCAGTCTTCTCGTACTCCAAAAATCTTTATTCATCGCGGTGAAGCAAAGACACAACTTCTGCCACCTTCTTCCACCACTGTTCGACGTAACGGGAGAAAACTTCTACCCTGCAGTAGATCCAACTTTCGGACCGAAACTTGCGGGACAGAACCTTTGTCCTTGCCCCTCACCGCGGCTTTTCTCGATGGACGGTTGAAAGGCTAACTTTGTTTCAATACCATGTAGAGCCAATAGAAGAAAAGTTAGCACAAGGAGTGAAAGAAAAAGCTCTGTATGACAGACAATGTGAAAATCGAAGACGAAGTGATGAGATTAAAAGATGAGGTTGTGAGGCTGCCGAGGGGAGTATGGCTGAAGGGACGGCAACTTCTCCACCTACGCAACCGAGAGTCCTTGAGTCATGGAGTCTGGTTTCTAGTCGCAGAAGTACAGACGTTATACACCGGCTGAAAGAAGTCTTAATGCACTTACAATAAAGGCAGAAAACGTTGCGCCAAGTATGACCAGTGAATGCTTCCAGATGTAAAAAAGACCGACTCAATATATGCAGCAGTGACATAATTCAACAGAAGAGCTCTATTCAGTGTAGTATACCGTTACGTTGGCTACCGACAGGCGAAAATTTTAATGGTTATGTTACGTGTTCAGACTTGTCACATAGTGAAATAACACGAAGAATGACAAATAGGCTTTACGTTTAACTGTCACAGGACAAATAAACGTGTACACATCCCCGGCTCTTTACTTTTCGTAGTAAAATCCATTCAGATTTCTTCATTATTATATCATAATTAGTAAAAAGGCTAAAAGTTTTTGTATTCATATATTTTTTTCATTTTAATTCTTCTAATACTGTGTTATGATCAATAAGTGTTATGGCTTAACTATACACGGTACATCAAATTTGCCTAAAAACAGTCCACTGTGTGGTAATTTTTATTTCATTGTTCTATTCAGAGTCCTAGCCAGATCCTTTAAATATCCTACAAGCGAATCCTCCTGATCCTTCCACACAACATGTACGAGCTGACCTTTTGACCTGATACAAAACCAGCGGTAGGCTGTGTTATGAAATAAACCAAGCACTGAAGAACAGGAAATATAAGCGTGTAATTAGGTCATAAACACTACAAAACATAATCTTGACACAGAACATCCCCCTTAGTGTATTAAATCACAAACGTACGGTTATTTAGCACTGCAGTCACACACAACAAGCAACATTACACACTTTACCTCGGCGACTGTTTCGACTCCGGAAATAAGCCACCATCAGGCCACTAAAAAAGACTGCAAAATGGAAAGGTTTGCAGGATGCATATCTCCAGCCTACACTATACAGGGCTTTCCATTTTATACGAAGTTTTTGTTAGTGGCCTGATTACGGTTCATTTCCGGAGCGGAAACTAGTCGTCAAGGTAACGCGTGTAACGTTGCTTGATGGCGTGTTGTGCGTAACTGAAGAGTTACACAGACAGACACTTGTGACTGTACAGCATGTGAATAACATCATGATCGTTTGATTGTTTTTTTTTGGCAAACCCAAGCACACTCATAAATTCACCGACTAAATATTTAGGTTACTAAAATAGTATTAATATTCTTCGTAAAGCATAACATTTTGTATAAATTCTTACCCTAGCTTGTCACCATCATCATCTTACAAAAATTACGTTGCTGTGTAAAACATTTGGTTCACTGCAATTTTTGAGATTTTCGCAACCGTTCAGTAAGTCATTCTGGGATTTCAGTCGTTTTGCGAGCGGTTCCCAAAGTTCCTAAGGACTGTGGTGTCTTAACCTTTAAAGCCTAGCGGTAACTTTACATACCACCAGGTTTAACATTAAAAAATTCTACGTTGTGCCCACATTGCGTTTATGTGTTTTGTACGGATTTCAGAACAAACAGCAACTTTTGCCTTATAAAACACTAAGAGATTGGTTTTTATAACCGAAGTGGAGAGTGTTTAAAGCGCGGTACGCACTGAGTCCTTATATAAAACAGATACACTTCGTCTTTAAAGGGTCAATATACACAGCGAAAGACTGTGGACTACAGTGAAATGATACAGGATGCCTACAATTTAAATTAAACTTGAATTCATTGAGCACGAAAGTGGGATAGCCGAAGCGCCAGCATTATCCAAGTGCAGGTTACGAGTGACCCGAACAAGCACACCGTAAGGCCTTACCACTCCACACAGATACTTTTTTAAAACGCCAAGAGCACATCTTCACTACTACCGTTCAAAATTTAGAACAGACTTTACATGAACAGCAGAACAACATACTGTGACTCTGTTTCGGCACAAAACCTAGAAATTCAACACTTCGAAGTCGTACAGAATTTCACTATTATTGATCACGTGATTTGCGCTGAATTTGATAGCCGGTTTAGTGTTACTTTCATTATCAAACCTCTCAGGCTCTCTTTGTAACGCGAACAAACGAGCAAATGCAAAAAGAAAGTGCATGACGCATGTAGGTGTATATATGTTTTCAGTAACATTATATACTATAGCCTTCTCTGTATAGTTTTCACTGTCGGTAAATACCAGATTCAAAAAAGGGCACATGCCAGATCTCTCTCGAAAGCCTGACTGTCATCTCGTAAATTTACTGAATAATTACGACATTAAATCCTCACAACACAAGTAGTAATCTTACTTACTTACTTACTTACTTACTTACTTACTTACTTACTTACTTCAGTGTAGCTGTACTGCGATCCTTACACTGTAAGATCGGACAAGAAATTTCAGTCAGCGTAATTAATACCTCGATTCGTAGCAGTTATGTTCGTAGGAATAAAGGCTCAAATCTACACGACGTAGTGTGAGTGTTAATTCAATACTGAAAAGCAGATACAGAAGAGATAATTTCTTACTACGGACGAAAATTTTACATACATCATACGTTCCTCTAACAGTTAACACAAACAGAAATAATTACAGCAAACATAAGAAGGAATTATATGTCTTTATTCCAAAACACGCGAGGAATAAAGTTATTCCCAGAAACGTTTGCTCTGGCAATGTCTCCACTCACTGTTTCCCCGTTCATTACGCTTTGTGGAGATCGGCAGAAGCTTACTACAGCAAAACACAAAATTTGAATACGTTCAAAACATTGCCATTTGGCGAAATTTACTGCGGTTTTAATTTTTCCGATCGTTCAATAAGCTTCATTTTATACGTGGAATGATTTTTCAACACTCCCTACACACTGCTAAATTACACTGTAGCTGTGATCTTACTGTGATTTGGTAAACAGAACAAAGTATTATTCCTCTGAGGGCCGTGCCATGGCTCAGGCGGTTAGCCGCTGGCCTCCCACCGCGGAGGCCCGGGTTCGATCCCGGGTCAGTCCATGTGGGATTTGTGGTGGACAGGTTCTTCCCCGAGCTCTTCGGTTTTCCCCTGTCAATTTCATTCCACCTGTGCTCCATTACTAGGAAAAGGACAAAAAATAATCATCATCTTCATCATAGGGTTGCACAATAAGCCTCATGACTGCAGTGCGTCCGAAGCGTCTGCT
This sequence comes from Coptotermes formosanus, assembly GCA_013340265.1. Taxonomy (NCBI): domain Eukaryota; kingdom Metazoa; phylum Arthropoda; class Insecta; order Blattodea; family Rhinotermitidae; genus Coptotermes; species Coptotermes formosanus. The sequence continues at coordinate 425,703 of BLKM01000816.1, forward strand.
GCGGGGCCCTTCACCACTCTGATAATCACGACAGCATGGACCCTCTGCTGGATGCCCGGTACCGCGTGAGTTGAAGCGGTGCCTAAGCTGTCGGTGTTCCTGGCAGGAATGCGACTACAATTGGGCGTCCATCTACATGTTGGGTTTCTTGGAGACGACAGATGCGCGTAGCCTGGTCGCGTTATTTTCTCGGACTGACAAGATAAATGGACTAATATACAGCACAATAAACTGAGAAACGTGAAGCCAAATACACAACAGTGTACGTAAGTTTCCCTCTGGAAAACAGAAGTGACAGCACGACTCCATGCTGGACAAATACAACTCATATGCCTAACTGCTGCGAAGCAGACGATGACTCCTTAGTGCCGCCTTCTGTGAGATCATGTTAAATGTCGTACACATTATATTACCCAGTCCGATGTATAGCAGTGCACGCCGCCAAACTTACACCATTCATTAAACTTCAGAGAATATTTTTCCGCGAGCGGCAGGAGTTGCCCCTCAGTCGGACACTACGCCTGCCGTATCTGTCTAATCTACGTCACTCTTACACAGTCCTGTTAGTTGTCCCCCGAGTATTAATTAATGTATGACAGAAATCAAGACAAAATCCGCCTAAACACAACTATGTTATAGTTATTACACGAAAAAACGTGTTTCGACCTAATCAGGTCACCTTCAGGTTCAAAATTCTTAATTTAAAAACATACTGAGGAAATATGTTTTGAAAATAAGAATTGTGACCCTAAAGATGAACCACTTTGGTCGAAACATGTTGTTATGTGTAATAAATAGTACGTAGTTGTGTTTAGACGAATTTTGTCTTGATTTATGTTATAAAACACAACGGAATCACTTTCTTCAGAATTATGTTTTACTACACACCATAATTTAAAAACAGACTAATTCAAGACTTATATTACCATAAAATAATTATTATGCAGGCAGAAATAGCCACCCCTACCCAAAACAACAACCACAACCACCACCATAAACCACAAACTCTATGGTCGAAAGAATATTTGCTTTGTCGCAAACGAGTAACTAAGAACTGCTTTCACAGCCATCCTGTAGCGGGAACGTAACTAAGATACAGGCCACTATGCTTCGTTGGGGCAGCGCCGCCGGAAGGCAGTTCGTGAGATATGGGGCAGTTTTTAAAAGTGGGACAGGCAGCAAGTAACGTCTGGCGTAGTTCACTGGAACTGTCACCGCCTGATAGCAACATCACGTGACTACACAGCTTCTGGCCCATTCAAAACTCCGCTTTCTACTCTAAAACAACGGATATTACATTCTGAGCACGACTTTAACCCTGTGAACAAAAAGTGAGGTAAATCTGTCAAAAAGACACGCAACCATATGCCAAACGAGAGCCACAACACTACAGTACTGCATACAGCTGCAAGATCTGCTGTTTTACACTCTGTAGGTGTCAAACATGCTTTATAAACCTGAAGGGCGAAAATACTGTGGGGTGAGAAAGGAATATTTCTTGGGGGGTAAAGGCAGCCGGTGCGTAGGGCCGACAACCTTACCACCTTCGTGTGCCGATTGTCTAGAAATTCTGGGAGCCTCAACCTCCTGGAACCCTAAGGGCTTGTCCAGGCCTGTAATGGGATTGCTGTAACTTTACCTCTACTGTCATGTAAACTACGTTCCAACCAACGTTTACTGTCACGTAAATTAACCTTTTAAAGCCTAGCGGTAACTTTACATACGACCAGGTTTAATATTAAAAAATTCTACGTGGTGCCCACATTGCGTTTATGTGTTTTGTACGGATCTCAGAACAAACAGCAACTTTTGCCTTATAAAACATTAAGAGACTGGTTTTTATAACCGAAGTGGAGAGTGTTTACTGCGCGGTACGCACTGAGTCCTTACATAAATCAGATACGTTCCGTCTTTAAAGGGTTAAAGAACAAGACTCCATCTATAACCTGTCAAAGAGCTTTTATCATACAGCAAGTGCCTATCTCGCAAATCAGTTAAAGATTCCTTAAACATAATTTTGTGCCCCTTCGTTCGTAACTGAATATTCATGTTATTAATAACCGTATACGTCAAAGCGCTTATTTCTGTGTCCAAAATGTCACTACGTACGAAGCCCTTCTGACTTCCGTTACAGATATAATATGTATTCAGTACCGGAGTGCCGATGTTGGCTTTGTTGAAACCTACAGCTTTCGGTCTCGTGATTGAATTGCGTTGTGGGGAAACACAAGGCTGTATGTTACAGAGCTCAGTCAGTCCACTCGCTGGCAGGTAAATTCAATTACAACATGGCAGTTTGAAACACAGGAAGAGTGTTCACGCCACAAATGGAAGAAGTGATAACCCGTTTAAAACTGCGAAGCTGTAATAGGACAGACAGACAGACAGACACTGTACAGAATATAATCACGGAACGTCTCCGTCGACCTGCAGAAATCATGTATAACCACCCCGCCTTTCCTCCTCCTCCTCCTCCTTCTTCTTCTTCTTCTTCTTCTTCTTCTTCTTCTTCTTCTTCATCTTCTTCTTCTTCTTCGTCAGGCGCTACGACTTCACATATTGAAAGCCTTGGTCTTATCAACTATTCCTTTCCATCTGTTTCCATCCTGGATGCAAATTCTCCAATCATTTAATATCATTTATTTTAGATCATTCTTTATGTCATTTTCCCATCTGAGTTTTGGTCTGCCTTGTGGTCTCGTGGATGTTGGTTTCCACTCATACACTTTTTTGACCATCCTGTCACTGTCCATTCGGTGAATGTGTGCAAGTCAGCTTAGTCTTTGTGCTTTTAATAAAGTTACTCACGCTTTGATTCCCATTACCTTCTGAAGGTAAATGTCAATAGAAGTCAGAAGTTTGTAATATATACGAAATGAAAAAAAAAAACTACATAACGCAAAGTTTTCCTCGTCACAGTCGCTCAGCTTATGAACAACTTTCCTTTCTTTATGGCACCACGACGTCAGTTATCATATTTACTAGAAAAATACACAGCAAAATAACTCTTCAAAAAACAAAGAATGCGGGTGCAGGTGGGACTGACGTAGCTCAATCAATAAAAGCATACTGAAACGAAATAATAACACCAACTAATGCCCCCAAAAATATATAATCTTAATCCTAAAAATCTTCTACATGTTTCGGCCCTGCTGGGCCATCTTCAGGGAGAATAATATTGATACAGTATGGTTGCGTGCCGCCACACCTCTGAAACGCAAGATGAAGCCCAGGGCACATTCGAACTTAACTATATAAACGCAACCATACTGTATCAATATTATTATCCCTGAAGATGGCCCAGCCGGGCCGAAACATGTAGGAGATTTTTAAGAATCAGATTATATATATATTTTTTGGTGCATTAGTTGGTGTTATTATTTCGTATAATACAGTGCACGGACATGGGACATATTACATAAAGGCATACTTATTTCTTGTTCAGCTGAGCAACTATCAACGCCTAAACAAAGATATAATCCATGCAGTTAACTGAACTACCCACTAAATACAATGCACCACTGAATACAGGCAAAAATTTGTAAACTTGCACTGTTAAATCATATTTATTATATAAGAAATATTTCAATCATGCTTTAACCATAAAATTTTAAAAACAGCAAAAGCTTTACCTTTTATACAAAAATGACATCAACAATGACGCCTACCACAGGCTATGGAACCAAGTAAATAACAGCTTGTGACTGGCAATTGGTTTTAAACCTGGCTCACTGGGGATGGTACGCTTCTACCGAAACATGTGGGAACTACGTGTTTAACACTCATATGTAACGAATAATATGTATGTGGTTGGTGTAATAAATTTAATACACTGATCTACCAAACTGCACGGATTAGGCAATTTAATAAAATAATTGTGGGTCCTGTACTACGGTCTGGCGATGGTAGGGCTGCTCTGGTGACGATCCTTTCCCCCTCAAGGAAATCCTATAGCGAGCATTAAAAAAGGTTTTAGTATATCTTTAGAGTAAGGAAGGCCCTCGCCACAATCGACGGTGACGCGAAGGCTAGAACACGTTGAAGGAGAATGCAGTAATCAACAAGGCAGAAAAAGTGATGAGGGGAAAGCACGGAAAGATAAATTTAAATCTGTCGTTGCTGGAAGCCGAGAAATGACTGGATTATACAGATCTAGCACCTATTTAAATAATGGATGCGACAGGGAGAGAATATTTCACTGTTCCAGCTCTGACACAGTTGCTGCAAAGTCAAATACACGATGCTACTGAAATGTCAATGGCGTCTTCAGTAAATGGCTACAGCCTACCTCCACGTGTTTCACAGGCCCTCTTACACCGAACCGCGGAACGGAGAACCACACTTGAGTATTAAAATATTTGATAGGAATCACTGGACAACACACCAAATGCCTACCGCAACTCTAATAAAACTATATTCGCCGTATTTTATCTTTGTCCAAAAAAACACATAACATCGAGGTAGATTTTGATCACACCTATTTCGCATTCGCGAAGTTCAGTGTTCAAATCTCAGTTATTTTGACCGAGTTCATTCACCGTTTTCCTCGGACCATCCAAAAAATGCCCTGACTGGACTCACATTCTTACTGATTTATTGATCATAATCTTCTCATTCATCAGCAGGTACAGAGTAAGTTACTCACAGCAGTATGACACGACAAATGAATGGAATGAATGAATGAATGAATGAATGAATGAATGAATCAAACGATCCTGAAAAGGATAATATCATTATTGTAAATTTAGCTCAGCGTACTTTAAGTTTAACGCAGTTTCTCTTCGTGTTAAACAGTGAATCATACAGAAAGCTGTATTTCTAACAAAAGAATATTCACGTCACACAACTAAAACAAGAAACGTCATGTTTTCAAACACTCCAGCACGCTCGTATTTTCATGTTTATACTAAAATATTCTCATCTTTTCCTGCACGAACCTGCCCCATTCCTTCCCAAACGCAATACCTGCACCTCTGCATCTTCATAATCAGGCCACCCTTCTCGCTCCGCATTCGCCATGACGCTAAGGTCTCGGTGTCACAAGTCACAAATTATTGCAAAACGCTAGAAGCAAAAAGCGGTATTTCGTTGTTTCTCTTCCTGAAATCTTCGCTTTCTGTTGTGCAAGCAGGTTGACTAAAATAACGTGGAACACAAACCAAGGCGCCACCACTTCTTCAGCATTCAATCCACAGTCTGTCTTACGACAGATCCACTGCCTCTTCCAGAGCGCCTTCTCTACACAGTGCGATACGGTTCTTCCTCTTTCACGTTACAGTAGCTTATTGTTACCTTAAAGCTCATCCAATAACTGCTTACGTCTGCTTCCTCGTCTTCTCGTCACTTTTATCTTTCAATCTATCTTTCCTTCAATAACTTGTTTTAGAAGGCAGTTCCTACGCAAGATGTGACCAATCCAGTCAGCCGTCCTTCTATTTATTGTATGTAGGATATTCCTCTCCTCCTTGACCCTGTGTAATGCTTCTCCATTTCTCACACGATCGGTCCAACTGATCTTCTCCATCCTTCTCCGGCACCACACTTCAAAACTTTCCAGGTATTTCTGACTTACTTTCCGAAGTGTCCAAGTTTCAGCACCATACAAAGTTATGCTCCCGGTGTAGCACTTTACCAGTTTCTTCCTTAAACTGAAGTCCGCCTTTCCGGTGAAAACAGCCTTCATCTTGTTGAATGCTACTTTTGCCATGGCAATCCTGGATTTAATTTGACGTGTACATCTTACGTCATCTGTTATTAGACTACATTTTCCATGGTCTAAATTTCCAAGTTAAAGAGAAACACGCCCTGCAATTTCACAAAAACCAAATGGATTAATTACTTATTCCAGACACCAAGAAGCTGAAAACCTAACACTCTCTGAGTGTGACTGACTCACCTGTACTACGCAGACGTGATGAAACAGTTTGGTTTGAATCTTTCGGGTCTCTGCACACTACAGGTAAATCCCTTTACTGGGGTTATAAGTCGCTAATACGTTATACATCACCCCTACCCTGTGACTGCCACGTTCTGTGGCCCTTGTAATGCATCTACTAAACTGTAACACACACTACTAGCTAAACACACGTTAACCTATAGCCAGGTTAATGGAATGTAAAAGGATTAGTTTATTAATTTTGTATACACTTCACAATATTCTCTTTAGGCTGTATTATAAGCATAGAGAATTCATTACATGTCAATGCCATAATCGAAGCCCCGCGTTGCCATGGTAACTAACAACGCTTACGAACTTCCAGCAGCTGTGTTTCTCACCCTCATTCCACATGAACGCAGGATTTGATCATACAGTATAAAGCACACCCAGGTAATGTGGTACAAGTATTTAGAAATGGAGGGTAAACACCACGAAATTGTTCGTGTAATCGAGTATTTGCATCAGAAACGAACAGTCTGGCTGCACCTCAAAACACACGGCAGATTACACACAGGCGTGATCGTTTCGAGTGACATTGCTTCAACACCAGGTACAAAAAAAAAACGGAAAGTTTTTATTCGATTCTGAGACAAAAATGTTTACAAAGCCTTCTTTATGACCCACATTTGTCACTGATTTATGTATACCACGTACAAAGCTAACGGCGTCGAATTCACCAATCTGAGGCACCGTACCAAAAAGGCGCCATTTGTACCATATTCACCACATTTAGGCAATGACACGAACTGTCCAATGAATAATTGTGACTGACGCTAACAAACCTCAGGTGTTTCCTTCCACACACAAAGGGATGCCCCACCAAAGAACTACATGCAGTCTGTGAACGACAGGCTCTTGGCACATAGTTGCAGCATATTTGCCATCAAGTCCACGCGATTTGAGAAAATCAGAACTGTTAACTCAAACTTCGAAACATGATACATTCAGAATTTCTGAGGAAAACTAATCTTTTTCGATTTTCTCTGAATTAAGAAATGTACCACATTGCAGAACTGGAAGGCAATACCACAACAGCGATTACGAAACTACAATAAACGTGGTGGTGGTGGTGGTGGCGGCGGCAGTGCTGGGTGGCGGCGTCCTTTGTGGTGGCAGTGGTGGTGACGGAGGCGGCAGTTGGAGTGGTCGCGATGGTGGTGGTGGTTGTGTCGCAGGCCGTTTTGGCTGTGGTGGTGGGGACAGTGGTTGTGGTGGTGTGGAGGCGGCGGCAGGTGTGGTGGTGGTAGAATATAGGTAAAACTGTCTCGTACTTCTATAGTCTATCGGAGCACGGTACGATAAACTGCTAAGCAAAAGTTTACAGTGGAATATAGAAAGTTAACACGAAGAGCAATGTTTACCCATCTATCGATAGTAGGAATAAGGAAGAGAGAAGTTTACAAATTTTCCTACTTCAGGGTTTGTACTTCCTCGGTTTCAGCTTGCTCTGTTGACCGAAATAAATACGACAGCTTCCCCTTGTATTTCCACCACCAGCCGCATCTCGCTCCATTACTCCCTGTCATTTCCACCAGCTTTCGCATTTGTTCCACGCAGCCAGTGATGCCTTATTTCAACATGTAATCACCCGCTTCTCCCTTCAGATTGTTTCAATATTTACTCTGTCTCATCTTCACCATTTTTATACGTGCAACTTCATCGGCTTTACCAGAGAGAAAATATGTCTGCGATTCAGCGTGCTGATTCTCAAAACACATCAGAATATTACAAGAACCTCCATTACAGGAACGACTCGTATCGTCTCCAGTCAAGCACTCCGCAGCATATTAATTCTCTCTCCTGTGTTCAACACTCGAGATCAATGTTTGGAAAATAAAGAATATTTCAGACTGGATCATACGCCCCACGAAAGGATAAAATGCTGTTTTTATGTTTATTTGACAACTGTTTCTCAACTTACGTGTTATTCAATGTCGAATGCGAGGACGAACGAGAACACCTTTTCCGAAAAAATGCGAAAACCATGTATCGTGCCTTACTCTAGTACACTCTACAACCCCTTAGCGTATGTGACTGAGAAAAACCAAAAAGACGCAGGTCTCTGGTGTTGAGATTCAAAGCAGTAACTCCTAACTACGAGAAATTGAGGCCGTGCCATGGCGCAGGCGGTTAGGCACAGGCTTCTCGCTGCAGAGGCCCGAGTTCAGGCCAAGGTCAGTCCACGTGCAATTTCTGGTGGACAAATAGTCTCTGGGACAGGTCTTCCTCCAAGTACTTGTCCTTTCTCCTATCGGTATAATTTCACATATTCTTCATACTCAGTAATTACTCACCGACTTTATAATACTATTACCACGCTGAGAAACAGCCAGTGTCATTAAATAACGGCATTACAAAAATAAACAACAGACTTCCACAATCCGTACAGGGCTACTGCATCGCTGCTTTGTATATTCGGACCCTGTGTTCCGGTTCTGTACTCAGCAGTCCGTATTTTACCCATTTAAAATCACTCTTTCTTTATCTACTTTAGTCTTACGCACTTTATCGTGCTTTCTACCGTCCTTACACGCAACTTAGCGAAAGAAAGTTTAATGTTGTTTGAGATAAGCTCGAAAAGTGCACGCACATGTCTCCGATGTTTTACACCGCCTTTGATGGCCATGTCCCGTGCAAGATGACGAGTATGAACAAAAGGAGTGGAACATTAAGAGCGCAAGTCTTATCACATAGTTCGCATGACAAGCAATTAAGTAAGGAATTTTGGAAGTTAAATTACTTTTTGGGGCAAACTGTCGCCCTGTCTGATCGATGACATTTAACCCTTTAAAGACGGTACGTATCTGTTTTATATAAGGACTCAATGCGTACCGCGCTGTAAACACTCTCCACTTCGGTTATAAAAACCAGTCTCTTAATGTTTTATAAGGCAAAAGTTGCTGTTTGTTCTGAGATCCGTACAAAACACATAAACGCAATGTGGGCACCACGTAGAATTTTTTAATGTTAAACCTGGTCGTATGTAAAGTTACCGCTAGGCTTTAAAAGGTTAAGAACACACTATCACTTCTGTCGGAATTTAGCTAGATGTTTTACATACGGTATATAATCGAGGCGTGGACGGTAAGAATGTGTAAATTGAAAGACGCTTTTGAAAGCAGCCTTTACTTCTCTGTTTGCGAACCTGTCCATCCTACAAAAGAAGAAAGAAGTTCAGCTAAAGCTGCTGCTGCAGTAATTGTGCCAATAAGGTGTTCGCTGTCCTGGACACTTCGCCTGGATGGCTCCGTGCCACAGAACACACATCGCACGATCACCTCAGTTCACTGCACGGTCCACATTTCGCTAAGTCAGCATCCTAACAGCTGTGGGTCATTGGCAGTTGGAAGGATCCACGGTTTCTGCACCACACAGCATTCCTCTTTCCGATTTAGCATGATGACGCGCCCGTCTTAACAACCTACCTCCTTCTTATGTCGGGCAATTCATGTACAACAGGCACAGTACGATTCGATTTGAGGGCTGTACCTACAAGTAAAATATTCTGCTCTCTTACGTGAGAAGAAAAGGCGTACAGCAGCAGAGACTCAAGGCTAAGTCCCAGATTTCTATTTTAATCCTTTAAAGACGAAGCGTATCTGTTTTATATAAGGACTCAGTGCGTACCGCGCTGTAAACACTCTCCACTTCGGTTATAGAAACCAATCTCTTAATGTTTTATAAGGCAGAAGTTGCTGTTTGTTCTGAGATCCGTACAAAACACATAAACGCAATGTGGGCACCACGTAGAATTTTTTAATGTTAAACCTGGTGGTATGTAAAGTTACCGCTAGGCTTTAAAAGGTTAAATTCTAGATCCTGATAAAAAAAATATGAGCATGACACACTTAAATGTACTGTGGGTTAAGTTTAACAAAAACCAGAAATACAGTTTTATTAATTTACTAATTTATTTAGTCACTTCCTTACTGCTCTTGGAATGAAACGCTGGAATGTCACGTTAACGAATAGAAAACGGTTCTCTAAAACCCTCTCGGGCGATCAGCCGCGTCATGGATAAATTTAAACTCAATGTTTTGGAATCCTGCACACAACGATCTATGGTCAATCCCCACATTAACCCTCAATGATGGAGGCAGAGCTGGTCTCTAAAACATTTATTTCAAAGCCAAATTTACGCGGCTGATCGTATGAGAGGATTTTAATACATTCATTCGGCATGAATGCTTCAAATCCTACATAAAAATTGCAGACTGAAAACACTGAGCGAAATGCACCTAAGTTACAAGTCATAATTAGATACAGAAATTCAGAGATACGATTTTAATATTCTGTATATTTACACTGATTACAGCTTGTACAATTTACGTTGAAATAATAATAAACAGAGAATTTGTTACTTCTATGAGACAGCATATTAATGCCTCTGAATTCACGTACGGAGTAACTGATAACTCAATTTACTTAAATTAAAATTAAAATTTGCATCCTTCCGAAGATAAAGTATTTCAAACACGAGAAGTGTTTGCCCTGCCCAGTGATATGATCACACATTCTTAAGAATATTGATCATGCTAACTAACTAACTAACTAACTAACTAACTAACTAATTAACTCCACGGAGCAGAGTCCTTCTTGAGAAGCTAACGGGTCCTCAGTTAGTCAAGAAATTCCCCGCATTTTGTGGAACCCGGAGGTTCATCACCGCATTCACAACAGCACTCCACCTGTTCCTATCATATTGATCACACACGTAAGATTGACACAGTAAGCAGCTGAATGCTGGGGCAGCTATCGGAAAAACTGATTCAGTGAAGACCAGTTTCTGTAAGGAAATTATCCATCAAACGTAAAACCAAGTTGCAACAACATATAGTTGCATCAACTCGCACAGAATGTTAAAACACAATATCCAATCACTTTACACAAACCCCAACATGTTTCGGCCCACTAGTACACCATCTTCAGGGGGAACACATTTAACACTTAAAACACACCAGCCAAGTTGTTAAAATGTATATTAAAAGCATTACTATTTCAGCCACCACATGTTGACGCAGTACGCTGAAGCATGTCTTGTAAAAGGTTTTGGCGTGCTGAAGGCTAATGTTCACTAGAAGTAGCAAGCTTGTGTGTTTTAAGTGCTACATATGTTCCCCCCTGAAGATGGTGTACTAGTGCGCCGAAACATGTCGGTGTTTGTGTGAAGTGATTGCATATTGCGTTTTAACTTTGTGTGCGAGTTGGTGCCAACATATTTTGTTGTAATATACGCACGTAGACGGTACAGACGAGGTTAAATTCGTACAACCAATGTGTCTGTAGGCAACAAATGTGCACATTATGAGGCCAAATGCGACAGTAAGTACGGAACACAGAACTATGTTAAAACATAACCTGGCTCAACCGGTTTGATAATGTATCAGAGCAGGACGCTTTGACAAATTCACACGTTTCTTTTGTGTGTCTCCAAAACTCTAGTGCGTATAACATAGGGGCTTCGTTTACTCCCTCCCCAATATTCAGGGAGACCAGCGCGATTTGAGACACAGCACTGTCCAGAAAAGTGTGCAGGTCTTCACTGAAAAGTTTCTAGCATTTAGTCCTGCTTTAACCTTTTAAAGCCTAGCGGTAACTTCACATACCACCAGGTTTAACATTAAAAAATTCTACGTGGTGCCCACATTGCGTTTATGTGTTTTGTACGGATCTCAGAACAAACAGCAACTTTTGCCTTATAAAACATTAAGAGACTGGTTTTTATAACCGAAGTGCAGTGTTTACAGCGCGGTACGCACTGAGTCCTTATATAAAGCAGATACGCTTCGTCTTTAAAGGGTTAATCTAACACGTAATGCATTTACAAATGGCAGTTATGCTGCTGCATATGGAAGTTCAGGATACAGGTTAAACGGTTCTCAGCTTTTTTTCAATCATGAAACAGAGTCACAACGATTATAACAGACACTCTGCAGGGATACCGAATGTAAGAGTCTGTCATCATGTGACAAACCCCGTATATGTATTTATAAAAGGAACTCAGACTTACAGCTACCGGCAGATTTGCTGAATTTCTTTTAACTGCGTCACAAAATCTGCAGTACTTGTTTACTGAGGACGGGACGTGAATTGAAGCAGCAATTCCGATGGTCATGCAGGTACCGGTCAGAACACAGCTCAACCACTTAGCCTACATTTAAATTCCAGCAGAGTTTCAATACAAAATACAACTGTGATTAACTTCCTATTCACTACGGAACACTATGATTTTGTTTTCGAAGTTTTAAGGACCACTACGTACGATTGTTGGTATTGTATATGGGCCTGCAGTTATACGCCATAACGTAAAATCCTCTGTACTAAAAAAGTACTCTACAAACGCACACACTGTACAGTTAAATTTCAAAGTTCAACGACAGTTCAGTTATGAGTGGCAGTGTCCGATATAGTGTTTAAAAATACACGTGCAACCTTTGTTTATGAGGGATACCAATTCGTTGTAAGCTGCACATAATACTTAAGGGCTAAATTAAAACTATGTAAAATTTATGCTAAAATTGAAGTCGATGCGTAGCAAGGTTCCGACGATTTTTCTAAAAATTCCAAGTAAAAACTACCTTAACAAAATTCAACGTACTGTAACTTCTAAGAATTCAGAAATGCATTAGTTTGAATATTCAATTACAAACTGCGAAAACCAACTGCGTTAGTCGAAATTAAAACTCCGTAAATACCTCGCTATTCGTATATCACTGACTTACCTGTTGCTGCATTCTTCGTTGGACCATTGACCCTTGAAGACGATCCACTAACGGTCTCGAAAAGCTGGACTACTAACACCCCGTGACACAGCGCAGTTTCCCAGAAGAACGGGGCTATTATTAAACACACCAGAACTAAGAGACATGCGTCTACATAATCTGTAGTCTGAACAACATGGTGATGTCTTTTATAAAAGGTAATACAGCCAGCGTAATATTTGCAGGAGTCTGTACTGTCACATTCGTCTTTCTTCCAGAACTCACTGTTCTCATCCCTGCCACTACAGGTACCAGGTTACTCTGAAAATGCTAAACTTATCCACCAAACTAAACGGCATCACACATCAGAACATGTCTTCACACTTACGAGCATAAGGACGTTACATGCCACATATTAAACGTCCATATGGAGTCTTCTATTCGATCCTAGTAGCCGCACGTTCTAAGGAGTGGGTCTGCGCACATTCACTTGCTGGGATTGCGGGTTCGAATACCGCCGGGTGCATGGATGTCTGTCTCTTGTGAATTCTGTGTAGTGTCAGGTAGAGGTCTCTGCGGAGTACCGATCACTCGTCCAGAGGAGTCAATACTGAGTGTTGTGTCTGAATGTGATGGTGAAGCCTCAATAATGAGGAGGCCGTGGCCTACTAGGGGTTGTTGCACCACTGGGGTGGGGGGGGGGGGGAAGAAGTGGTGGCATCTATATGTCACGTCCGCAGAACCGATATCCTTCCAACATCCTCGACCCTTACGATTTCGCCAAAATATCTGTACGTATCTACCACACAGCACGGCTTGCAATTTCGGAAGACGGATACTTCACGCGTTTCCGTTAGACAAAAAAAAAACTGAACTGGAACAAGAAAATATACCGGCGCCAACTGCTGTCAACAGCACACGGGACTGTGCATAAAATGTGCAACACGGGAGGTGTAAACAGTTTCACGAGTTTCAGCTGTTGTCTACTGCAATATGAGTGAGATCCTGTTCATACGTCCTAAATCGCAATTGGCTTCTTGCCACAACTCTGAGCCTAGTCTCACCCGAATCCTTTTCAGTCCTTCTCCAGGATCTCACAGATTCCATCCATCAACGGTAGTGCCTCTATAGCACATACAGCAGCTCGACGTTTGCTTTTGCTCACAAACAAAAGCAAGAACTTAGCACTTCGACTTTTTCACATGAGGAAGTGCGTCATCCATCATACGGAAAGAACCTGGTGTACACATCATCTGTTATTTAGCGCGACACGACAGAGCATTCTAACGAACGATAGAGTACAGACCTGTGTTATATATATATAATATATATACACATACACACACATATATATAGACACACATACACACGCACGCACGCACTGTCTGTGTTTTGGAAACAGAGTTATTTTGTAGCTGTCACGCTTCCTGATATGCAGCAATATCTTTCAGATTACTCCCTGTGTAGTGCCTGCATATGCGGCTGTCTGAGTGTATGACGGACACACTGCCTTGCCGATTCACAGTTAATTTGAAAACAAGATATTAAATCTAGATGGCGAATGTAGTAAAGTAGTTGGCCGTGGACAGTTTTCCAAATTCAAGTTTAGGCGTGGCACTAACCATCCTTGCACTAAACACTAGAATGTTACGAAGTGATACACAGAATAAACAGTAGCAATATTTTTTACAGTCTACCAGCCTCAACAAACTTCACAGTTGATATACATTTTGCCTACTGTGAGATATACCCCAAGTTTTTGTGCACTGTTAAGATTGGCTTTGCCTTTCAAAGGGTTAAAACACCCCGAATTCGTGACTTCAGAAACGAAGTCTGACTTGCCTTATTTTCATATTCTCGCTGACAGAAACGTATGTTACAGGTTCAATTTGTTGTACAGTTCTACCTGAAGGAACTGAGCGAGTGGCTTTGTAGCAAATCCGATTTATTTCAACATTTCAATGAAGAGAACGTGACACTTCATTCAGGCAAAAACGTTGATACCGACACTGAGTGACAGAGGAAGGAAGTTTCAGTCGGAAAGAGGGGAAGAAAAATGGACGTAACTTGCATGATACAGAAACTACGTTATAAGGCGATGAGCACGTTAGCTCTATGTGATAGCAACGAAAATTCGTGTACTGTTTTGTAAATCGAAATTGGACATTCTCCTTTCTTATTTACAATATATTTATTATTTATTTGTTCTTTATTTTTTTCACTTTTCTATATAAAAAAATTATACTACACGTAGTTTGAACGCATTCTCCTGTAGTCTTTGTCTCCTATTCCAACAACGCCCCTTTTAACGCCACCAAATAATGTCAATGCATGTAACTATTTAATATAAGACAAAATGACAGTAAAACAGGGCAACTGACTTACACGAATGGAATGCGCTGATAAAACTCGACTAGAACTCCCAAGTACGAGTGTCCTAGTTCGCAAAAATGCTAGCATCGAGTCTTAGAACACAGTGCGAATCGTGCATGCTTGTGTGTCAGTCTATGCTTTGTGTCCCCCCGAGATGACAAAGGGTCTCCACAATGGATTCATTCCCTTGTCTCGTAGCGGATTTAGCAGACCTTCACAGACAGTAAGACAGGGTCGGTTTATGCTACCGCAGACTACGCGGTTGCATCAGGCTTCACAATTCGAGGGTCACAGTACAAGCTGTTCAAAACACACTTAGTATGTGAATTCGTACATTTCTCTATCATGATGGACAATTCAGGGCTGAGTGTGGTAGAGGGCCCAAATTCGTTTTCTTACTGTGCCCAGAAATGTCTGAAATCGACACCGCAGTACAAGCCTCGAATATTTTACAGATGTGCCTCAATTAAATCACAAAATAGTCATATTTTTTACATTTTTCGATTCAAAAACGGCTGCAAATAAAACCTAGTCAAAATTTCCAGTTATTTTCTTATATTCAAAAAATCGCAAAACGGACGTACGACGTCTGATGAAGAACTGATAAAACAAACAGCGCGATCTCAGTGGAGTCTTGAAAGACACACGAAGAAACAATACAAAATCGTGCAAGGGCTTCTGCTGAAATGTTGGAACACAGCCATGTTCGATAAAATCCTAATTGTACCCCACATGTGAAAAACGACGATCCATCACGTTATTTCGGTGTTACGTAACTTGTTCTCTGATAGCGTCCCATTTGAATCGTGGCCAGAGTGTGCCCCCCCTTCACTAACATTTCTGATGGAGGTCAGTATTAAACGATTCCAGGACAAAACATTCAAATAAGTCATTACATTCCGACCCATATTTTTCCTTTCACTGGAGATCAAGTAGGCCTAACCGCCCACATAATTCGAAGTGGTGGTGGTGGTGGTGGTGGTGGTGGTGGTGGTGGTGGTGGTGGTGGTTGTGGTAATAATAATAATAATAGTAATAATAATAATAATAATAATAATGTGAAAACAAAGGTGACGCCAGTAATAACAGGGGCAACTGGAACCATTTCAAAATCCTTCAGAAAACACCTGAGCAGCGTACCGGAAAAGCATGATATCAAGGAACTACGGAAAACAGCTGTACTGGGCACAGCACACACACTGCGGAAAGTGCTAATGTAGAAGCACAAAAGGGTTTAATATTGCAGACAGCGCTATATGCACCATTAACAGTGCGCGCGGAATAGCTGCGGCACTGTGTACCCTAGAAACATGGTTTGTTTCAGGTATGTAAGTGTGAATACCCTGCTTAAAGGGGATGATGATGATGATGATGATGATGATGATGATAACTACCTCGCATCTGACAGTTGCCCTACGTCACGTGGTACAAAATCAAAGCAGGGGACAATTCCTGAACTACATTCTCATACTGTACCGGCCTATATTTGCAAAATACAAAATACAAAATACAAAAAAAAAACTATACATTTAAATTACGCCAGCCCGTCAGCATGTGCCTGGCCGGTGAGCCCTCCCAGTCATCAAAAGAACCGCAGCATCCCTCTCACTCGGTACGTCACACACTCCAGCCGCTCCGCTGTCCGTCCAACCGCCTCTGGAGACGTCCCGCGTGATCTATCACCGGACATGTCCAGCGAGATTGCGGTAACTAACTCCCCTCCGCCAGCAGCTAGGCAACCCGGTTCACTCTCCAGGGGTGTGCACAAGTTCAATGTTGTCTTTACAGTCACAGTCTCCAAAAACGTACTGCGAATTGCAATAAGAGAAAATTCTACGAAGAAGTTACGACTCGTGATCACAGCATCACCTCGAACTATAAAATAATAAGCGTATTATTAAGTAATTAACTTCTGTGAAATAATTTCTGCTATCAGACACTCCCATTACCTTTTTTTGTCACACGACCACGAAGTTTTGTAACGTCGCCATGATTTTAATTCTTACATTAACACGCAAAATTAATTACACACAATCAATAGGTACAAAATATTTTTGTTCTGTCTCCATGCAAAATTTCGAATACCTTCTGTGATACATTAGTTTCGTCACGAAATCAAAGCTGTAAATGTCGTGTTCTGTTTCACATTAAATTAAATATGACTCCTCCTCCTCCTCCTCATCATCATCATCATCATCATCAGACACAGGTTATAAGCCACGTAGAGTGGTTCCGTCTCCATGGGTGTTTGCCCTTCCATTTTTTTCTTGGTCGTCCTACATTTCTTCTGCCA
The DNA here is from genome assembly GCA_013340265.1 of Coptotermes formosanus. Lineage (NCBI taxonomy): Eukaryota > Metazoa > Arthropoda > Insecta > Blattodea > Rhinotermitidae > Coptotermes > Coptotermes formosanus. Next base: position 443,008 of record BLKM01000816.1, read on the forward strand.
GCCGGAAGGTATTCGTAAACTAACTTGGGATTACGTGCATCGTTCATTCTTAATACAAGCTGTGTCAAATTACTCTAAAATCCATAACAATGTCAACTAATTATACAGGTTTAGTTCTTTTCTAATTTCGTTTGTTTTACACTCATACAAAATATATCCCACAACGGATAAAAAATCATCCCTACAATCTCAGTTCTTCTTCCACGTCTCTTTTGTACAGTCCAATTCCTATACCCACACGAAACTGTTAGTACTGTCATTATCTTGTACAATTTGGACATTACTTCTTCACTGCACTGTTGATATGTTTGCCGAGTAGTTTCACGTACGTACTGAAAATGTTGTTATTTATTGTAGACGTCATTATTTACAGAGGGTATGCTGCAACCCAAGTAGTTAAATATTTAGCCGTTCAAGTACTTTGTTGTCCGTAAGTATTCTATCTATGACGTGCACACTTCCCTGAAACGCCATAACTTTTGTTTCAGCTGTATAAATTTGACAACTGTAGTCAATACAAGTTGTATTTAACATATGTAATGCTGGTTATAGGCCACTTTCTAATTTGGCGATTACTACCTGGTCGTCTGCAAACAACAGAGTATCTAAGCTAGTCTGATTTATTCGAAAGCGATTCCTTGATTTTATCTGTCACTGTTTCACAATTCTGCCTGCGTGCATTAACAAATGTAGATAACAATAGGCATCCCTGTCTCACCCCCGATTTATTTTTACCAGTTTTCCTGTTTCAGACTTCTCATTACCTATTACAATTTTTTTTATTTAGGTACAGATTTCTACCGCTCTTACTAAATGTTGTGGAAAACATTTTTAAACCTTGATTTTCCATAGTTTATTTCCACTACGTCTAGCGAAAAGTTTCTCAAAATCCAGAAAAATAAAGTGGATACGTGAAATTTCCTGTGTTTCTCAGTTAGTGCATTAGTATGACTTTTCTTCCGAATATACATTACTACCTCAAATTTCAGTGCCCTGTATTTTGTAGCGCTACTGTCCACACAAGGTACGGAGACTGGCTGTCAATTCGTACTATTTACGGTAGAGCATTAGCAGAACAAAGATAAAGATACGGTAAAATCTGGTGGCAGACCGATCGCTCGCTCAGAGGAGTCCTACCGGGGGTGTGTGTGTGTGTGTGTGTGCGTGCGCGCGCGCGCGCGCGTGTGTGTGTGTGTGTGAGCTAGAAAATTGAAAATTAAGGCGATCTAGGCACGTGTTTGGCTGCAGTACCACAGCAAAGCATACCCAGTCACGTGATAGTCTCGCAACACCCACTACGCTGACCTCCAGTGCTGATTAAATTCTCGCATATTTCAGGGAAAACATCAATATCATGTGAGAAATATCGCTCTTCTAAACACAGTTTCGTAAAATATCGCCGGCAGCGCCAATGTGAACCAACAGCTTTGTTTGACCTGTGTCCAGGTGTTACAGAGTAGCAGTAACAGTATCCGAAAGTGTAAAATCACCTAGCCCTCTATCAAAACGGATTCGGTTCATCCATTCAACATGACACACTTGTCGGTATCCATTCTACACAAAAAGAGACAGAATACCAAACGTTATGTGACCATCCTAAATATCACGAAAACGTAGGCGAGCGGATCACACTACGAATGTAAACTGAACTGCAATGAAGCGTATAGCACTCGGCGGGAACTTTAATATACATTTACCTAACTGATACATGGGCAAACTTCAAAACAGAGGTTTATGCAGCACACGTCACAATAATATTCGCTTGAATGCACTTCAAATACAAACAAAGCTTTTATGGCACGTCACTATTTGTGCAACAAATCGCAGCATACCGGCATAACAATTAATTATCACTTTAACAAGTGAGATATCAGTGCTGTGCTTGGCACCTGGTTTAACCATAATATGTGTAATTCACATCGATGGTTTCAATCGAAGTGATTTTGGCTGAGTGAAAGCAAATTAATTTATGCAGGCATATGCCTAGAATAAATTAAAACCGATTTAAAAAATCAGATACGCTAGAAACAGCTGACGCTCTATACTGAGACTTGCCGCAGACACAGCGATGAATTCTGTGAATTCTGGGCATACCTGCGTACAGGGTCCGATAATATGGAAGTTATTTCACATTTACATACCAAAGTATGTTCTAGACTTCAGCGAAACAGGCCTTACGAAGAAGATATTTATTTCAAAGACTAACAAATATTAAAAAATACTTACGTACATGATAACGGGCCTTCAAATAGTCCAGTTTTCGAAAAAGGTCGCCGCAAGCAAGAATATTTATAAACAGTGCATCAGCATTCGACGTACTTACGTGCAGACGCTCAAGTCGCGTCTAAAAATAAGCATTAACCTTTTAAAGCCTAGCGGTAACTTTACGTACCGCCAGGTTTAACATTAAAAAATTCTACGTGGTGCCCACATTGCGTTTATGTGTTTTGTACGGATCTCAGAACAAACAGCAACTTTTGCCTTATAAAACATTAAGAGACTGGTTTTTATAACCGAAGTGGAGAGTGTTTACAGCGCGGTACGCACTGAGTCCTTATATAAAACAGATACGCTTCGTCTTTAGAGGGTTAAACAACAGTCGTGTCAGATTACGCCGTCATTTCGTGTATCCGGTGTGTAATGTCAAAATCCCTTGCATTTCCCGCTCGTTTGTTTTGAACTACCTGACAAGGAAAGGAACAGAAAAGTGAAACATCGTGACATCAGAGAAGCAAACGGACAGCCCTGTACATGTAGGGTGATATTTCCTGAGGGTCAAAGACTCGGTCCTGCCAGTGAAGCGAGTTCAACATCCATATAACATACACAAAGTTACAATTAAGAGGGAGAGAGATTTCTCAGTTCCCGGTGATTCATCACATGGCGTAACAGAGGGGCGGGTTAATGGACAGTATATCAACACCAGGTTAGGAATTTCATGTACAAAAGTATAAAATTTGACTCGAAGTTTATGATTAAATGTTTTCGCTACCTGATGGATGGCTCTTGGCTTATTTAACGACGCTGTAACAAGGGCGTATTTTAATGTTATATGCGTATGATCATTTTCAGCGACCTTAGAAAGACCAGGACGAAATGGTCACGTCCCGGCACATGCATAGATGGTATAAAAATCAAGTGCAACATCGTCAAGTACTCGAATCTGTTTTGTGCAAAACATTAATAACAACTTTTTTTTAACCTCACACACACACACACACACACACACACACACACACACACACACACACCAAAAAAGCGTGAATTCCTGTACTTACTCGAGATGCGATTTCTGCACGTCGAAGTCCTTGAATGTGATCTCTACGATCTCGTCGCGACTAGCGATGAAGGTATACAGCAGACAGTTGATGTTGTCTTGATACGGGTGCGGGTAGTCCGGGCTGCTAAACGAGCCGTACTCCTTGCCGTACGTGGCCGAGAACAGCAAACACTCACAACCTGAAAGTCACATCCCAACGTTACATCCGTGCACCCGTACATCCATCCCTGCGAAACAACTGGGGGACTGCTAAATCCACCTCCACTTTGTGTAATTCAGTTGCAGCTAACGGGGGAAAATTTACACAAAGACACAACTCCGAATTCGTGCCCTATTCTTTGTACTGGTGCCAAATTTGTTACGCTGAAAAAGCAAAGAATTTTTATTAGACAACATACATGCCAAATAATAGGAAAATAAAAACTATGTGAGGTTACGTATCCACAAAGTATAGGCTATAAAGACAATCAGTCGGACGACAAACCTCTCAGTGGAAAATAAACTGCTTAACAAAGGACATAGCAAACCCTCGAAGATTGAAGGTCACCTTAACTCGGTTTATATGTCACAAATGACAGACTGTGTTTTTATTATGAATACCAAGTTTATGCCGACGTGCTCTGAGAATCGTGTAAACACACACGTTCACACATTACTGGCTGAAACGCGGAGTTTTTAAATAAGTAGGTGATACATGTACATGCCACTGGCCTTTAAAGGCTAATTCACACATACCACGCCGTGCCCATGCCGCGCTAATTCACACATACCACGCCGTGCCCATGCCGCGCTAATTCACACATACCATGCCGTGCCCATGCCGCGCTAATTCACACATGCCATGCTGCGCACCTACCATGCCGTGTCCTTCGTCGAAGTCTGTTTGGTAGCCGGAAAAATCCGAACTGCTAATCCAACGGTTTAAGGGAGCCTCGTTTGAAGTCTGTTGCTACCACTCTTGACAGTCATCAGCATGGATAGCTGTGAGGAGGATGTGGGTTTTATCTTATTTCAGAAGAAAAGTGGGAAAAATGAAAAAACATCCGCGCCCAGAATTTTCCCTTGGGGGAGGGCGGGATGACTCTGAGTCTATATATAATTTATGTTTGATTTTCAAAATTATGTTATAAAGATCATGTTGTAAGCACAACGTAACACTGTTTGCAACTTAATTTATATACGCTGGAATATAACTACGTGTTCCACGACTCAATCACAGTGTCCTACATTCTTGTTTTTTAATTTTCTTAATTTACGTGTATTTTTCAAAATTCTAATGTACTGGTCATCAGCCGAATTCAGTGGTTGATTTCGGCTGAAGGGGAAATCACGGAAAAAATACGATATCATGATATCTACAAGACCTGTTCTTCAAATTTCTGTTTTGGGGGTTTGGGGGGATGCAGCCCGGCAGCCCCCCCCCCCTTGGCTGCGCCCCTGAACGAAAATACTGGATTCATAATGTGTCTCGAGCAAGCGAACAGGAAAGAGAATTGCACATTCAGTTCGGACGTCTGAAAAATGTGGCGCAAAAATTTTTCAAATATTTTAGAATGAGTATTTCGAAATTTGAAAACTTGAAACAATTGTTGCCCACAGACAAAAGAAGGATATATGATGGAGACGTAGCATAACAACAAAAGAAAGGACGGCTTTAACTTTAAGATTAATTCATAACAATGTATAATCCGTATAGTCTGCTGTCTTCATCATCACCAGAACAGATTAAACACATCACAAGATGCAGTAGCATTCTGGATAACAGCCTTCGTGAATGTCCGCGCGATAGCCGGAAGAAGCCGAACCTAGGCAGGTCGCCCACAGGCCGTCGAGAGACTGCCGATGTTAATTCAAACATGCCATGCCATGCCGAGCCCATGCCGTTATGCGTAATACGCCGTGGGCTTGGGAAGTCGCTTTCGAAGCCGCATGTTCTGAGCATGGCATGGGTGCGGCATGTTCACGGCATGGCATGTGTGAATTAAACACGCTCGCCGCGTGTAAATCATATGGGAACGACACAATCTAAACTTTTAGCGACATGGCATGGGCACGGTATGATATGTGTGAATTAGCCTTAACCTTTTAAATCCTAGCGGTAACTTTACGTACCACCAGGTTTAACATTAAAAAATTATACGTGGTGCCCACAATGCGTTTATGTGTCTTGTACGGATCTCAGAACAAACAGCAACTTTTGCCCTATAAAATATTAAGAGACTGGTTTTTATAACCGAAGTGGAGAGTGTTTACAGCGCGGTACGCACTGAGTCCTTATATAAAACAGATACGCTTCGTCTTTAAAGGGTTAAGTCATACAATTGCCGATCCCGGTGGCCGCGCCGTCTGTGGCGTGCGTCTGCGGCTGCTCGTCTGCTGGGATTGTGCGTTCGAATCTCGCCGGTGGTATGAATGTTCGTCTTGTGTTTGTTGTGTGTTGTGTCGGTAGCGGCCTCTGCGACGAGACCATCACTCGCTCAGAGAAGTCCTACGGAGTGTGTGTCTCACTGTGTGTGATCTAGAAACCTAAGAAATGAGGCAGCATAGGCCCGAGTTCGGCTGCTGCGCCACAAAGAAAAAAAAATTGTGTAATTTACACATTGGACCGAAGTGACTCAGGAGGGGATTCTATTTAGACGTGGTGATAGGCATACTGAACCTTCGCACTCCTACGACTGCGCCCCCCCCCCCCCCCCCCCCCCCCTATACGAAGACGAAGTTTGCAGTGCAACATATGAGTCGTGCGAAGACCATGGTAGAAAATTCCCCTGATGATGATGTATAGACATCGAAACATGTCGGGCAATAAGATATAATATAATGTGGAAGTGTTTCTTCATATAGATAGTGCATTTGTTGGCGTTTGATTTTATGCAACAGACAACGGATATTAGGTTCATTTCAAACAGTCACGAAAAAAAAGTAAAATCAACACTTAAGAAATCTGGCAAGTAAATATCTGGGAAGGAGATTACCTTAAAGTGTATCATATTATAACCTTAAAACAGACCCAAAAGACAAAAGCTACGGTGATGATTGGTCATTGATAAAACCAAATGTAGTTTTGGAATATGACGACTTCATTTCCCACAAATGTATTCATGCAAGAAGCGACAGCTGTTAAATACATTATAAGAATTATCAAATTTAGGACTGAATTCCAAGAATAAACTCTTAGAATTCTTGAACCTTGAAGATGGGAATGATACGTGGTCCCGAAACGTCGGTAGAGGCTTACCATTCAACGCTGCATAACATCCCAAAAGAGCGCAGATCTCAAGAAAAGAACCCTTATCATCAACGCTGTAGACCACCTCGTGAGTCTTCCCTTTCTCTCCGCTGACAGGTTCCAGTCTCCTGCACAGTGGCCACAACAAAGTGTCCTGCGTGGATGGCTGGGCGTAGCATTAGCTGTTCACTAAAAAAAAACTGAAGGTTGTTTAGTTATGCATGAAAACGCGCGCGCCTGAGCACCGGCTATCCTGAGGGACTGAGTGAATATTAAATTGTGTTTTTCCGACACTCAGTGCTAATTATATGTTAACCTTGCAGAAAAATAGGGCACGGAACGCAGAGCTAATTTGAGTAACAGCAGTGTGGGGGCGCGAGTGTGTCTGAAGTGTTGTGACACAAACATACTCCAGTCTAAGAGCATCAGTTCCAAATACGTCAGGGGGCAGATTTTGTCCATATTATTCATACCCTGCATCTTCTTACAATCATTACATCAACCAATTCATGCACTGCATAAAATACACAAGTAACCTATTATAAAAACCAATACAAGATGTTTCTGCACTAAAGTGCCGTCTTCAGGGGGGCGTTCGGTACAAAGAATGTAGATTCGATAACAGGTTATTTAGCTGCCTCAACAAAAGTGCTTCAAATACTGAAAATTAAAACTCCAAGATACACACAATTTTCAACTATAAATCGCACTGCTGTAACCAGGGCTGTGCAGTCGGTACACAAAAGCTCCGATTCCGACTCCTAGATTTTTAAAATTTCCGACTCCGACTCCTTCATGAAAGCTCAACATGTATTAATAATGATAAATCTATAAGACATTTCATCGCCACCACGTGAATCATCAGGCTACTGTTTAGACTTATAACCTGTATTTAAGTATAAGTCTAACGGTTACTGTAGCTATCAGGGCTCTGGATTTGGAGTATCTGGTTAAGGTCGGAGTCGGTGCATTTTTACCGACTCCGACTCCACCTAAAAAATCCTTTCGACTCCACAGCCCTGACTGTAACGTTAAAAGCATTGAAAGTGTTTGTATCCATATTCCATGCAGTTTTGAACAATTGGCAACCCCGTGAATTACTTATCTCTAACATTTTACCCCCAGGAAAGAGACCCGGTACCCATTGTGCAGACGGCTGCTTGGGCCCCGGGGTCCAAGGTGGACGGATGCGAAAAATCTCGCCCCCACAGGGATTCGATGCCCTTACCGTCCAGCCCGTAACCATTCGCTATACCGACTGAGCTATCCCGGCCCACATGAACTCTGGAATAAATAACAAAAGCACTCACATTAAAATATCAGATAATTTTAATAGACTTTCAAACCGACCGTACAAAACTGTCCCAGCAGTAGCATCCGATATGAAATTCATAATGATTTATGGCATTCGGGTTGCCCTTTTAGTCACAGATGGCTCTACCGTGTACATGGACAGTCAATCCATAACACAAAACAGGAAGCATAAAAGCTTTTGCATTTTATTTGATAGGGTTACACCATACCGGTATAAAATCGTATATGATGGTTGGGGGACAAGCCCATAAAAATTCTGCATCTGCACACGAACGTACACTACGCGTCTTCTGTTTACCGACTGTGTTTGCTAAAGGCCTCTGACAAAATTATTTTATGGGGACGGGAGGGGGCGGGAATGATCATGGCTGTCGTCCATATACACAAACTGCGTAGGGGCACTTGCTCCAACCCAGTCACTCAGTCAGTTAAGACGCCATGCTTTTACACGTTGTTTGGCCTGTCATTTATTTGATGCGCTGTACCTTGCGTTTCCCACAACTTCTCTCTTTGTGCATTCTGCACTCTGTCTTACGACAGATCCATAGTCTCTTCCAAAGGCAGCTCTCCAGACAGGGCGATGTATTGCTTCCTCTTTCAATATCCAGTAACCTCGCGTTTTCTTAAGGTCATCCAGTACGAGCTTACGTCTTCTTCCTCGTCTTCCCGTCACTTATATCCTTACCTCCATCTTTACTTCAGTAACGTGTTTTAGAAGGCAGTGACTATGCAAGATGTGAGCAGTCCAGTCAGATTTCCTTCTTTTTATTGTATGTATGATATTACTTTCCACCTTGACCCTGTGTAATGCTTCTTCATTTCTCACACGATCGGTCCAACTGATCTTCTCCACCCTTCTCCAGCACCACATTTCAAAACTTTCAAGGTATTTCTGATCTACTTTACAAAGTGTCCAAATTTCAGCACCATACGAAGTTATGCTCCAGAAGTATAATTTCACTAGTTTCTTCCTTAAATTTAACCGCAATTTGTTGGCAAAAGGAATCTTCTTCTTGTTTAATCCTGCATTTTCCATGGCAATCTTAGATTTAATTTCACGTCTAAATCTTGCATCATTCATTACCATGCTACCTGTTGCCACCTATAATTCTAAAACACACAGATTCTTCACACCAACGGAATGACAAAACCGAATCTCTAAAGGATATGACGTGATATAACGTGGACAAATGTGTTTACTAATTTTGATTTGGACGTCGTCCAGTGCTTTAGACAGAGGCCTACATACGTCACACCCATAAACGGCTCCTCGACGTCTGGTTTTACTTCCAAGTTTAGACGACTGTCTTTAAGCAGCTACTATTTTATTACCTTCTATTTTCACCGCACTTACTTTCCTTAAAAACAGTTACGAAACAACTAAGACATACGTGTACGTTTGTGTGTGTTTGCGTGTGTTAATATTTGTGTTTGCGCGCGCCTCTACCCCGCCGTTTTGTTTTTGGAAACAGAGAGCACATTCTGACGAAATTTACGATTGTTAAACAACTGGAAGCAAATCCAACGCCACATGTTCTCACATTTTATGACCTGTAATAACACCTTTACGGAGCCGTGCACCTGTGAAGTTGGATAGAGTGTGGAGCAGCATTTTGGACAAGTATCTGAATTCTGTTTTAAGGCTATATTTCTGTAGAAAATCAAATATCAGGAAAGCGGCTTTGCAGAGTTTCTTCTTTAGTTTCTGGCATGACAGCAAAAACTAATAAACCAATGGAGCGAGGGACAGGAATTCTGTATGGAGATACATGATCAATATAACCATGGCTACATGTCAGGTGTGAAACTTGGAAATTATAGCCGACAGGCTTCACACATATACAAGCTGAACAAAAGGAGTCAGTCCTCCAATGAAGTGAAATTATTATATTACTGTTCGTTTGTGGCCCAACAGCCCTACTGTGGGCTTAGGGCTCCTCATTTTGAGGTTCCATGATCACACACATTCGGACACACCACAGTCGGTAGGACTCCTCTGGACGAGTGATCAGTCCGTTGCAGAGACCTCTGACAACACATAAACACTCGCAAGATGCAAACACCCATGCTCCCTGTGGGATTCGAACTCACGATCCCAGCAAGCGCTCGGTCGAAGGCCCACGCCCTAGACCGCGCGGCCACTTTATTGTTATTATTATTATTATTATTATTATTACATCATCCCATTTAAGCAGGGTATTCGCGCTTATATACCTGAAACAAACCATGTTTCTAGGGTATACAGTGTCGCAGCTATTCTGCACGTACTGTTAATGGTGCATATAGCGCTGTCTGCAATATTAAACTCTTCTGTGCTTCTACATTAGCACTTTCCGCAGTATGTGTGCTGTGCCTATTATTATTATTATTATTATTATTATTATTATTATTATTATTTGTGGGACTACTTGGACCTAAACGGGATCTATCTTTGGACTCAGGCATTGTCGTCGCTAAACATCCTTCGGTTCTTGGTACGTTCTCGTTTTGTTGTTAAATTTCAATTCCCTAATTCTCATTCTTTCTTAAGCTTCTAATTAAAAATAGTCTGATTTTAAAAGGTTTGCTCATTTTCTTCTACATGTAACATCAAGGAGGGATTTGTGAAAACACCAGTTAAAGAGGATATTGCCTTTCTTTGCAGAGGCGTAACGTAATCTGCTTTTTCTTTCCTCTGGTAGCGGTGCTATATACATGGGCGGTATTTACCCATGTATTACGAGTGCCCTTTATTCCAGCACCGTCTCACAGGCAGGAGAAGAAAGCAGGAAGGCGACGAAGAATCTTTTAATACCTAACCCCAGGTGCGGGTAGTGCCCTGATCACTTAATGGATTCACGTAGACTCTATTTTTCTCCTACTCTGATCCCTTTAAAAATCTACTCTACGAACGCTTTCTTCCGCACTGGCTCTACTGCCACCACCACTACAGAACATTTTAAAATCCGTAGAATGCTTCGGATGATTATCTGGAAGAGAGGAATTCCATCCGGGTGGCGGTGACGAAGAAGGAGTGGTAGCAGCAAGTAGGTGGGGGGAAGCGTCGCGGGAACAAGACGCCGGTAGGCGCCACGTGAATGTTAACATCGTACTGAGTTGATAAAGTTAGGATCGACGTGGGGGCAGAGGGGGGGGGGCGTTAGGTATGGACGAACGAACAAGCGTCGTGGTGAACACAACTGCGTCGTAAGTCGAGTGCGGAACTTGGCAGATTTAACGGGAAAGGGGCCTACATTCAGGCTACATGTACAAGGGCAATGTATGTTTTTCAATCGTGAAAATGGGCCACAATGGATATGAATTTTCTCGGAATTCTGAAATGTTTGAGGCATGTTCGAGGAAGTGTCTCACTAGTCCTCTTCATACGGTTATACAAACGCAGTGCCCTACAATGCTATCGAACATTTATCTTCAGCTTTCCCCATTCATGGTGCAAGTATGCTGCTGCAAAATTTAAAACCCGTAGACAGGAACAGATAAATATTGAAACTTCAGGGGTACGACGTCGTATTTACCAACGTTTCGGAGCACCTTACTGCCCAATTTATAATAAATCACCAACAAATGCACAATTTTTGTTCTTGCACAGTTATTGTATTGTACAAACAATGAAACTGTTTCGATCCGAGAAGGATCATGATCAGGGAGTCTTTATATCAAGTTATTACAAAGGTACGGAATGTACAACGCAAGATTTCTAAATCACTACCCTCGCACTGCAGGAAGTCTACGTCTGCTGGCCGGTACTGAACACCACACTGTCCAGAACAGCCGTGACTAGGCTCCCCCAAATTCCTGAATGTGTAATTTTGATATTAACTTCTTCAGCTTCATCTCTGTTTGTCACATTTTACTCACAAGTGTCTATACATCTTTTCCGGGGGGTAAACCGTCAGAAACGTGGTGCTGACCACCCACACCCACCTAGTTCCGAGGTTCTGCGCCTTCATGGCGTGTTTAAGGGAGAAATTTACATTTTTAACTACTTATACTTTGAAATATTATCAAATTATTTTTACCTTCGATAAAATTCTGAAGAACAATTTAGTTTCTTTAACATACTCGTACGTCACGCCATCGCCATATGTACCTTAGTTAGGCATGTCAATTTTAGCTCTCCCTCTCCCTGTTCTGTACAGTTTCCGTACAGCATGGATAGAAACTGAAAAATAATGTGGAAAACGCATTCCACTGTTTAGCCCGTTGTGAACTAAAAATAGGCGAGGTAAATATTTACCTGCAGGCATGAACTAGACTACCAACGTAGGTACTGCTATATTACTGTCAGTTTTTGTGACCAACTGAATGAATTAGGCAGTCTCATACGAGAGAAAGTTTCTAACGCCAAATTCTTGCTCCAAAATGACCGCAAGGAAAACTTACAAAAAACAGTACAATATAAATATCAGCCCGCCCCCCATGTACACGGTTGTTACGTAATAATTAGGGCTCACAATACGGGGATCTCGGGATCTCGAATACCGCTATCCCGGTCATTCTTTTCCACTGGAAGATATCTGATGTCTCGCTGTCATAGATCATCCTCTTGAGACGGTCGACAACTCAGGACGCATTCCGCGTTCCTTTCTCTTATCACATCGACAAGTAGGCGGGCGTAACTGGAAGCACATACTTCCACTGTGTTTCAGGAAGCAAACTAACTTCGTGACGTGTTTACATGGCAGGCAGTTTGCACTTTCTTAATTCGCTCTCCTGATAGGTCATGTCGGACGGTGATAAACTAAAGAACTGTACACGTGTTTCAGATGCAATATCTTGTAGTTCCATGTGAGTTTCGAATTGTAAGAACGAATAAGTTCCTGTGTAACATTTGTGCTAGCACGTTGTGTAAAAATCTCAGGTTATGAGAATTATGCAGTTGGTCGATACAAAATCGTACATCTGTCAATACGGCGAAATAGAAGGTATTGCGTTTCTGGAATCTGTCCGTCGCCCCTTATTGACCTTTTAAAGCCTAGCGGTAACTTTACATACGACCAAGTTTATCACTAAAAAATTCTACGTGGTGCCCACATTGCGTTTATGTGTTTTGTACGGATCTCAGAACAAACAACAACTTTTGCCTTATAAAACATTAAGAGACTGGTTTTTATAACCGAAGTGGAGAATGTTTACAGCGCGGTACGCACTGAGTCCTTATATAAAACAGATACGCTTCGTCTTTAAAGGGCTAAAAAAAACATTCTCGGAAGAAAACCACATAGGCTGGGGTTACGTCCTGAACCAGACCATGTGGGCTTTCTGAAGGACGAAATGGCACTGGGACAAGACTTTTCCCGAGTACTTTAGTCTTCAGCTGTCACAATTTTTCCACCAAAGTTCAATACCTATATTCAAGTCAAAAATACTCTTTTACAAAAAGGACAAGCATAGGAACCTTCACGCGAAGCTACTGTCTCAGATATCGGCGAAGCACAGGACATAAAAGTAACATCATGCTGTTTAGACTTCAAAGTGTAGTCTGCTTCTATCCGGGCTTTTTGATGTGGTGTTCGTCTATAACTTAACTATTTACATGTGTGAGCGATTATTCTGTGTTGTGAAACACATGGTCCTATTTCAAAGGCCGGTTCATCTGACTCCTTGTTCTGCCTCGCTGGTTCGTTACAGTAACAATGAAACCGGTCCCAATGACTAACGCCGTTACATTCAATCTCATTTTCTCGAACAGAATTTGTCTCAAAATGCCAAACAGCAAACGTGACGCACGAAACAAAGGATCTGCTTCCTCGACATTAGAGGTAACACATAAAACGAAACCTCAGAATTCTATTTAATTCCACGTCACAGTCGCGGAGACAATAATCCATTCTACGTGCTCGTGGCGTGTTTCTGAAGTTACTGCAGGTACGTCAGAGTTAGGATCAAAGCCCACTGAACTCCCACAATCATTCGGCCCTGGACTCCCCGAGATATTACTTTATATTAACAAATAAAATCTTCATTCGCGGATCTGGTTCATACCACACGTTGATATTTATTTCGAGAGGTAAAAATTCTCGAATAAAAGGAAAGTATTATTTTGATTATCAGTAACTATCGATTTAGGATTAACCCTTTAAAGACGAAGCGTATCTGTTTTATATAAGGACTCAGTGCGTACCGCGCTGTAAACACTCTCCAATTCGGTTATAAAAACCAGTCTCTTAATATTTTATAAGGCAAAAGTTCCTGTTTGTTCTGAGATCCGTACAAAACACATAAACGCAATGTGGGCACCACGTAGAATTTTTTAATATTAAACCTGGCGGTACGTAAAGTTACCGCTAGGCTTTAAAAGGTTAATTCAAGAGCGCAAAAATCAATGATACGCGAGTGCAACACAGGAATATGTACACGTACAGAAGTTTTTGACGACTTTTAAAGCAATTACGGTACAGAAGTAACACACAATTAGCCTCAGTTACGCGCTGCTAAAATCAATGACAAAGGAAAGGTTTACAGATTCGCGTTTAAGTTTGTAATATGACAACCGCTTTATAAATGCCTTACAGAGTCAAAGGTGAGATTTTAAAAACATATTATTACAGCTCTCAGTACAGAGATATTACCCTTGGAATAAACATCGGGTGCCACAGCCAGGGGTCTACACGTTACCAACCTGGAAGCGATTTGCAAGACAGAAGTTTGGAGACGGCCTGTTATACACTTAAATACATTTTATATTTTACGTATTAACATACTGTATTTTAATGATACATATAAATTAAAATACACATAAAATTATTGGTATTATATAACTGTAAATAATGTACATATTACCGTTCATTTACGTACTATACGCTGCGGAAGTCTATGAAAAGTGACTCCCTGATGATTTTTACGATGGGTAGCCGAAACATGTAGCAGTAAAATGAATTATTGTGCGGTGGTTGGTAATTGATGAAAACTCGCATTTAATATCATGTCGAAAAGTGGCCATGCGACAAAAAAGAAGCAGCCTTGATTTCACGTTATCCGAACTAGAAGACGCAACGCCCTTAGAGTTGCCATTACTTGCATCGTCATCAGAAATAACGAAGGACACGTGTAAGGCAATAGGCCTACACCCGTGTCAACACTGGCACACGTTATGATCAAGCAATACATCAACCAACAAACGCACTCAATAAAAGACAATCAGAAGCAATTACCGAACTTCTACATGTTTCGGCACCGGGTGCCATCATCAGGGGAGTTGTCTGAACAAAGGAATAAGAAGACCCACAGCTGTCTAAGCATTGTGTCTCCCTTCGTAAAATGATTAAAATATTACATTTCTAGAACACACAAAGTTAGTAATCATAAAATTACCATGTTGTAAATTTAAATTTTTTAAAATTTTTAAAGTAATTGTAATTTTTACGATTAACTTTCTGTATTTTAGAAGTTTAATATTTTAATCATTTTAAGGAGGGGGACACAATGCCTACTAGTTGTTGGCCTTGTTATTTCATTGTTTTGAATAACTCCCTGATGATGGCACCTCGGTGCCGAAACATGTAGGAGTTTTATAATTGCTTCAGAATGTATTTTTATTAAGTACATAAGTTGGTTGATGCATCGATTGTAAGAACATGCACGGTATTAGTAACATCAAATTTAGGGCCAAGCGTTACGTTGTTGCGTTTTGGTGCGCGTTACCGTGCGTGAGATACGGGTGCTGCTGGGCGAGTCATAAAGAATTTAACTGCGCACACCAGAAACGAAGACAGAAAACATAAAGGATGTGATGGGTGACAGAAACAGAAGGTGAAATTGAAGACAGAGACAGAGAGAGGTAGAGATATTGCGAAGACGTGACAGGCAAGCTGATCCACAGTTCATTTGCGTCTCCTGTGTGTGTGTGTGTGTGTGTGTGTGTGTGTGTGTGTGTGTGTGTGTGCGCGCGCGCGCGCTCCACCTTGCAATATAAAAGCAGATGCCTCATGTATTCCATACAACCTGTTCCGACTACGGGCGACAGTTATGTTGTTTCGGCTACGAAATCTCCACCTCCACGTGTGTAATCCTGTTTAAAGGGGAACGCACCATCGCGTTCACAGTAAGTCCGTCTAGCACTGACATCGTTAAAAGAATAAGAGGAGCAGGATTCTTTAATATCTCACGATAAAACGCATGATAATTTCGCTGTACGGATTAGAGAGGAACTGATCATTTTTAACAAGTGTACACTAATAAAAAATGTGTGCATAAATATAAATCTACCCACTTGTGCTTCCCGTAAACAGCAAAAGTGTGTTTCAAATTATTTCAACTTTTGTTACACAGAAATCAGAAGGAAACCCTTTATACAATAAAACTCATTCCTGTTTATTCTTTACTTGTGAACATCAGTCGTCTCACGAAAACAACTCTAATACTTTTTTACATTAACAAAAAATCGCAACGCAATTAATTTATGTACGCCGACTTAATTCAAAGTATCTACCTAGTGACTGTACATTCATCCAATAAATAATTCTGCATACGTAATCCTTCCTGTGGGCCGCGATAGCTCAGTCGGTATAGCGACTCGCTACGGGCTGGACGGTCCGGGGATCGAATCCCGGTGGGGGCGAGATTTTCCGCAGCCGTCCAGACCGGCCCTGGGGCTCACCCAGACTCCTGTACAATGGGTACCGGGTCTCTTTCCCGGGGGTAAAGCGGCCGGGGCGTGGGGCTAGCCACCCCATCCCCTCCTCGTGCCGAGCGAGGCTCACGAAAGGTTAAAGCTATACCTCTAGTCCCCCTCTTGGGCCCTCAGGGCCTGTTACAGGGTGAACCTTTACCTTTACCTTTACATAATGCGTCCTACTACCCGAAGACACGGAACAGTCTATGATCATAATGGAATATACAGCAATAACACAGTTAAGCATGTATGTACCTTTACTAAGATTTCTCTGTATTTTCTTCCTGAAAGACCAACTGTCATAACTGCGAATTTCTCGCAGTTCTTCAGCCACTCCAATCAAAGCTGAAAACATTTTTAAAATCTTCCGACAATACTCAAATTCAAAGGCAGTATACAACATCTGCAATTCTGTAAACTGGATGGAAAATTATTAAAGAGGAGAGCAAATGATCAGTTTGAGTTCCATGTTCTGCTTTGTGTTAACCAGAATGTGAGTAACAAAATAAGTTGAGTTCGAAATACACTCTGATGATCTCTTCAAATTCAGTAAAAAAAAGTCGCTTGAGTGTTTCTATTAAGGAAAACTGGCCACAGATATAAAGAGCGGTTGTTTGTTAAACACGGAATTTATTAGACCAAGGCATGCGTCAATTTGCGCTTTATAATTACAGATTATATCACGTACACTTTCCATTCATAACAGAATAACAAAACATAATCACAAAGTTAGTGTCCATTACAGACACGTTCAAACATAGGCACTAACTGATCAGAAATACTGAAGAGAGACAGTAACCGAAGCCGCCGGCCTCCCACCGCGGAGGCCCGGGTTCGATCCCGGGTCAGTCCATGTGGGATTTGTGGCGGAAAAAGTGGCACTGGGACAGGATTTTCCCAGAGTACTTCGGTCTTCCCCTGTCAATTTCATTCCACCGGTGCTCCATTACTAGGAAAAGGATAAAAAATAATCATCATTATCGTCATCTTCATCACAGGGTTGCACAAGAAGCCTCATGGCTGCGGTGCGTCCGTAGCGTCTGCTGCGGGGCCCTTCACCACTTAAAAGAAAAATCGAACGTGCATTCAATTCAGAGACTTGGGGAACAGAGAGAGGATGCATTGTGGAACGAGCCTACGCTGTTTCCGTGACGTCAACTTTGCAGCTTCCATTAAAAAAACAAAACTTTCCAGCAAAGCAGTCATTGATCCTGGAACTTCCGGTTAACTGGGATACCGAAAGAAAGTGCCAAGTTCGCCGCTCTATTCCCCTTTAAACGGTGACCAAAGGTTTGCAGGAGAATCAATAATACCCGCCTAACTTTCAGACTGAACGATCCTCTAGACGCAAGAATCCTCATCACTAACAAAGCACATCTGTGTACGGACACTTCGCCTGATAATATGCAGTTCACAGCTGCAAATGAATTTTCGCCCATGCCGTCGCGAAAGTTCGAATCCTGAGCTTGAATTCTTCGATTTCGCCTGCTGCTTTGTATCACAATATTCAAGGATATTTGCTAGGAGAAAAAGTAATTAATTGTTATTCAGAGAAAAGAGACCACATTCCGCGAAAACACAAAGCAACAAGCACAAACACACGTATTTTGGGCAGACAGAGAGACAGAGAGAGCAATAGCGCTATTACGGTACGCGAAACAACAGAAAAAATAGGACATTTACGTTTATGGTGAGCAAACATACACAGCAACTGAACTATTGTTGTCATATTTATGGTGAACAAAAAGGCAGGGAAGGATCATAATGTTTATGTTTAATTTCAGCGAAAACGACTGAAATACGTTGCCCACAATACGGCTCTACTTTGCTTAGCTTCACAGTTAAATACAGGCAAGAGACTGGCTGCCCTACTTCATCCCCGCTGGATGAAATGTTACCTGTTTAACGTGACACCGCTGTTACACAGTAGTGTCTTCTACTCGGATAAAGATAAAAGGTGAATTTTTTCTGTCCACACCATGAAGGCATATAGGGGGAGGAGAGGCATACCTCCACGAATTCTTTACCTCGGCACTAGATGGAAATGAGTAATTTCCACCCTAATATTTATATTAACTTGGTCCATTAAATGACAGCAGTGTTATAAAATCGCATGTAACAATCACTTCCTACACACGAATTCTAAACTAAGAGTGACTCAACTAAAAGAAACATGGAACTTTATACCAGGCATACCGTTGTCATATTGGAACAACATTCCATACAGGAAATACCGTCAACACAACTTTACTTAGATGTCTTTTGTAAAATCTAGTCTCATTTTTGTACTGGTTTTTGCATTTTGCTTAACTAGCTATTGGGAACTTTATGCTAGACATACCATTGTCATATTGGAACAATATTCTACACAGCAAATAAAGTCACCACAATTTTATCTAGATGTTTATTATAAAATCTAGGCAAACCTCGACTAGATTTTATAATAAACATATCAACAAGGCTCTGATGACCGCATTTCCTTTACAGAAGAAAGGAAATATGCGTTGGAATGCAAATAACCTTCCTAATATTTCAAGACTTCCTGGATACATCTTCCTCGAACACTACTACCAAAATGCATTTTCCGATACTACAAACGACTCAATACAGTTGTTTAAACCTCTTGTTCACCACACAGCTGGTTTCCCATAAACCAGCAGCAAGCCACTTCCCTGCAACCACACGTATCTGCTAAGTACTTTGTGAAACCGCGTGATGAATACCAAGACACAGACAAATTTTATAGCAGCTGACACTAATTCAATTCCACGAAGACAGCTCTCTCTCCGGCTCTTTTAGAACTAACGCACGTCGTTTAAATCGCTGGTACGAAAATTCTTTCTTGATGAAGAAACACTCCGACACTTTATAGCTCGCAGTTCTAAAGGCGCCAACAACTTCCCATTCTCTTCCATTCTTAAGTAGCCCACATTATATTCTTCCCCAGCCACCGGCAAATTTTAATATACTACTCCAGACGGAGCATCTAAACAGAAACTTCATACTTCTTGTGGCTGCCCTAGAACACCGTCCTTTTTAAACTAAGTTAAAGCCAGACTCAGACGTAAATAACGGACAAGTTCTTAGCGCTTTTCTACACAGATATTCATTCCTAAATTTTGCATTTCCACTATAATAATCACGCATAACAATGTAATGCCAGATAATACAGGGCGGTCTATTCGACTCCACAGATATTATTAAAAACATACACATAACAATAGGATGTCAGACTTAAGAGATATCCACAGATATTACTCGGGTTGCCCTTAACCTTTTAAAGCCTAGCGGTAACTTTACGTACGACCAGGTTTAACATTAAAAAATTCTACGTGGTGCCCACATTGCCCACATTGCGTTTGCAGAACAGTCCCACGGAGCCTGTGGTCACACGTCCACTCTCCTTCAATTGGGTAAGCCTACGTACAGGCAGAGTAGAAAACTGTCTACAGAAATGGCCAAATTCCCTCAACACGGTCTTCCAAATCCTTTCTAATTCATCAGCATATAATTCGGCGCTACACAGTATATTGTTTTATAATGAGAGCGTCGTTAAACAACCAACATAAAGAAAAAGGACCGGCATATCCTGATACTAAAACACGGATTCCGGTAGGGGCCTTGGAACCAGTTGCAGTACTCTATCCAAATAACGTTTTGGACGCCTGGATGCATCCGACGCTTATTACAATACGTCTATGATCATGTACGTCAGCCACGGCACACTTGTTATACTATTAAAGTGTTTCAGCAACAACGGAGCTTCATTATGACTGACACACACAAACACACACACACACACACACGTGTGCATAATTCAATGTTACAAGCCACAAAGCATGCTGAATAACATTTAATGTACAACATCGTATGTTCATTTAACGAGGTTCACTAAGACAATAGCAAAGGAAAAAGATCAACAAAGCGGAAGTCAAGAAAAAGAGCGGATTGAAAGAAACACTGGTAGGGCAAAAGCTAAGAGACAAACACAAAAAGATCGTTAAGGAAATAAACAGCAATAGCACGAAAAATACTAGAATTATATAGAGGAAGTACAAACATGGTTAAATAGATCGTAATTGTGACAGAGATGATAAATGCAAATAGTTGCTGCTGTTACGTAACACGTTAGCACGCCCTTGCTAAGGTTTAACAGCTTATAATAGACTCTGCATTCCAAAGCAATGAAACCATCAACAATGAGAGAATAGAGGAGACTTGTATAGAGTGCAGATCACAGCTGTTTGTACTCGTATTTATATGGAACACTGGAACAGCACACGTTTGTATAAATGTATTTTACATTAACATTTCAGGCATGGAAACAGACTAAATCCTGAAGTCCACCGGACAACACATTCGACAGTGAAGCTTCAAACATAAAGGAGGCTATTTTCAACAAATTACGTTTCATAAGAAGATCACAGAGCATTAATATAATTTCTTTTTAATAACCTGCTGAAACATGGAACGACATGGGTAGAGAGACGCTGTATCAGCCTCGCAGAAAATAGGCGACCGCACAGGGCACACACGGCTTAGAAGCTAGTACTCGTGCAACCACTGTGTCTCAACAGACTGTTCGGACCTAGGCCTCCTCTATGAGGTTCCTTGATCACACTCAGACACACCACACTCGACGGGACTCCTCCGGACGAGTGATCAGCCCTATACAGGGACCTCCACCCGACAACACACAACACTAACAGAGAGGCATCCATGTCCCTGGAGGGATTCGAACCCGCAACCCCAGCAAACGAACGGCTGCAGACCTATGCCTCAAGACCGCGCAGCTGTTGCTGCTGCTGCTGCTACTACTGCTACTACTACTACTAATAATAATAATAATAATATCTAATAATAATAATAATAATAATAATATCACCACCACCGACACCACCATTACAATTACTAATACTAAACAAGCCTTGGGCGGAAGAAATATGAATTATGAAAAATGTATGACATCTGGCTTTGTGCCCAGAGCACACATCCGCACTAATATAGTACAATCTTAGTTTATTCTTTGCGTTTCCCTATTGCCCTCACACTTACTAGTGCTAAACTGGCAGACAACATACGCAAACCAGTGCTTGAAACATACAGTTATAATTCGAAACACGAATTTGCAGTTGAAAATCTTTTAGAAAAATAATTATGTCGAGTACTTAACAAATCAGTAAGGCGTCAGGGGGAAAATAAAATAATCAGTGCAGAATGAATTATCTAAATTTCCTAATATCCTTAGACCTTAGGTATACGTCTTTGTTACATTCTCTCGGACACGTGTTACACGCAAATTACATTTACTGTAATACTAAGAAAGAATATAAGGGTTTAATAAAACACTGAAATATTATTTTTCTTAAAAATAACGGCGTTTTCCTTCATTCCTTCAGCAAACACCACTGTCTTACTCATAAAATTATTACCCGTGGATGTACGTATGTGAACGCAGATCCACCAAATATCAAGCACGTCAGCACATTCGCGCCCCACTCAACAGAACTGCATAGGCAGGCAACGTATAAGCTCTTCTCTGGCACTGGGGGTAGCTTGAACGTAAATGTCCATAAAATTCTAAGTAGGCCGAATTGTCGTTCACGAGCTCATTACATTGTGTATAAAGTACACGTCTGAAGGTAACAGACGGTCACTAGCCCTGGCAACGTCTTAGCAACACGAGATGTACGACGTTCTGTCGTTACTGACAAACTGGGCGATAAAGTAGGCGCCGTAATTACAGTGCTTCAGAGTAAGAAGGCCCCGCAAAGAAGAACGCCTTCTGGCTTCATTCATACTCATAGCAATGGCCAAACGGAAGAGTGGACCAAAATGTAACACTAATCCACACAAAGCATTCGATTCCAACTGGCAACACACTACACGCGACACTAACACAACCGCGCCTTGTCTTTATTTTGCTGCTATATTCTAAGTTCGAACACACGACTTCTTGCCTCGAAGAAGTCTTGTACCTAAAAATAACAAAGAAATTCCTGACTCCGACTTAATTTTAAAGGCTCAGATCTGAAAAACGCCATTATTATTTCTAGTGTGAGGCTGTAGATGCTGGAAATTGAAAGAGGAAGCACTAGATCGCACTATGTGGAGAACTCGACTTGGAAAAGGCTACGGTCGAGTCGCAAGATAGGCTACAGAATGAATGAATGAATGAATGAATGAATGAATGAATGAATGAATGAATGAATGAATGAATGAATGAATGAATGAATGAATATAGATACACAGTGAAACAAACCACAGTTGTTATATTCCTAACAACAAACGTCTGTTGTTTTATACATATGACTGACAATATTCTTTTAAACACTTCAGCAAAAGCAATAGGAGAAAAAATTGTGCCATATGCGCAGCCAGCACGCACGTAAGGGAAACCGGTGTTTCAAAACAATTTCCTAATGGGCCTTTATGACAAGGAATTTTTGCAGGAAAACAGGAAACTAAGTATAGTCGATTTCTTATTCCCTCCATTAACGCCCTATTGTTTAGCAACTCTAATTCCATTTGAACTAAAAACAAATACAAAAATTTAAACTAGCACACTCGCACAATATTCCAGGCCATAGGCCTATTCATCAAAATTTCTTTTTCTATGTGCGCGGTACATGATAGTCTTAAATACTAGAAATGAGGAACAATTTCTGTCAATGTCATAACACTGGAAACTTTGGTTCTCAACAGCAGCACAAAGAAATATGAACACTATTTAAAAATACAGTCGAGCTCGGTTATAACGTCATGGAAAGGGACTGAATATTTTGTGTCGCTATAAACGAGTGTTGTTATAACCGAGGATTATAATGTTACGGTTAACAGTGACGAATTAATTGGCACCACAGAACATCTGGCGCTATAGGCGAGGTGTCGTATAAACCGATGTCGTTATAACCGGGTTAGACTGTACTTTTGTACAGCGAAAGGAACTTCGAAAAAATAACTTTGGCGGGCACTCCTCCTGAAAAATTAAAACAGTCTGACGGTATTTCAGAATGGGGTACTAAGCAGAATATTTGCATCTGCGACGAATGAAGTGACAAGGATGGAGACAAGTGCACAGTAATTTAAATAACTGTTAGGCCTGTCTTCAATACTTTCGGGGTGAAGAAATCGAAAAGGCTGAGACTGCAGTGTGTATAGCACACAAAGAAGAAGAAAATAATTCAAAACTTTAGCCACAGAATCCTAAGAATGATGGCTACTTGTAAGTCGCATATGCACACCAAGGAACATATATAAAAGGATCTTAAAAGGCTTAAAATACGACAGAATTACACGAATTCATTTGGCTTTTGATTATGGTTAGTGGTGGACCCTTGGACACAGGCGGGGTGGGCTTTTGTTCTGTGTTGTTTCGGTGAAATTTGTACAAAATGAGGAAGCGTAATTTTTTTTTCAAACAGATTCTGCCCCACGAAGTCAGTGTTATTTTTAATGAAAACAGAACACAACAGAAAAATATTCTGATTCTCTTACCGTGTGAACAGACATTAACACGGCGTGTGAAATTTGTACGGTTAGTTGTACCAAATAAAAGTACTTTCAGCACTGGGATTACAACCTCCAGCGCCTAATCTTTTGGAACCCTATTTACTCCACGCCGCCAGCGACTGTTAATAATACTGTTGATATTAGTCCCATAACAGCGGAAACTGATGAAGAAGAGCCAGTGGTCAGGCAGAGCTTTGTATAATGCCGGTCATAACGTTCCTTTGTCGTTCTATTACAGTTGATAAAACCACAAATCTGCATCATACGACCACCCATTCCGGAAGTTTGTTGTTACACAGCACTTGCACCAGAAAGTACGCAGAAGCATATTCTATAAACGCCACATCTCCAACAATTGTAAACAAAATTTATGTCTTAAATAAACAAGCCCATGAAATGTGAAAATCTTGTACCTTAGACGGACCATATAACTAAATTTATTTCTTCGATATTATAAGGCGGCTCCGAAATTCCACTTAATTAACCTTTTAAAGCCTAGCGGTAACTTTACGTACCACCCGGTTTAACATTAAATAATTCTACGTGGTGCCCACATTGCGTTTATGTGTTTTGTACGGATCTCAGAACAAACAGCAACTTTTGCCTTATAAAACATTAAGAGACTGGTTTTTATAACCGAAGTGGAGAGTGTTTACTGCGCGGTACGCACTGAGTCCTTACATAAAACAGAGACGCTTCGTTTTTAAAGGGTTAAACACATTAATAATTATGAGTTATTACTGAATCAAAGTTATAGTCTTAGAGGATCTATGTTAGAGGAAATCGGTCACTATCATCCTAAAGACAGAAAAGGAATTCTGTCGTAAGAAAACATTAAGCAAAACAGATAATAATGAAGTATGCTAAAATTGTTCTTTGGATGTAGTTGCAGAAAAAATCCGTACGTTACGTACAATCAACTATCCGTTTGATCTGATGTTGAATTAAAACGTTTAATTTGACAAAATCAGATCACTTAACCAGTCGCAAAAATCACTTTTATCACACTTTTACCACCACTGGTGTCAACTTTTATTTAATTATCATATCGCTTAGGTAAGTTACTGCTTTAGAATTACTTGGCAGTAATTCAAAATTCCATCGGTTAGTTCACAAGCAGTCAAAAACACGTCGCGCCCAAAAGCGAACCTTAGAACCTACGAGCGAAATATTGAGACAGGTTACCTAAGATCTTACAGAAGAAGACACTGAATCAGTCGGTTGGAAGCACCTTCGCAGCCTGACTAACAGACCGTTATGTCTCCTACTAACACGAGTCTTCTATGACGTACTGTATGTGACCTTGCAGAAAAGATATTTGGAGAATGCAATATGATACATTTCTTCAACAGGAATGCAAGTAACCCAAAATTCCTGAGACGCAGAAAGTTGAAGTGGATTCCGTAATGCGGGGAAACTAAGATGCTTCAGCATATCGGGCAGAACTCTGCATGTATAAGCATGTGAGGTTAGCAAACCCAAACCTCAGGGTTAAAAGTGAGCTGCTGCCTGATGTTCAACATCTTTGGGGGGGGGGGGGGGTGAGGACATAATTCTCTCAAATTCATTTTCCACCTTAACCCGCACACAGCAATTAAATTTTACGGAAGAAGGATTCATTGTTCACAATTTCAATCCATTTTTTTTATTTTTATGGGGAACGAAAAATGTAGCGATAATGATAATAAACAGGTACACACTTTATAAAAAAATGACGTAAAATGATATTATCATATCAAAGAATTTTAACGTTTTAAAGCCTAGCGGTAACTTAACATAAGACCAGGTTTAACATTAAAAAATTCTACGTGGTGCCCACACTGCGTTTATGTGTTTTGTACGGATCTCAGAACAAACAGCAACTTTTGCCTTACAAAACATTAAGAGACTGGTTTTTATAACCGAAGTGGAGAGTGTTTACAGCGCGGTACGCACTGAGTCCTTATATAAAACAGATACGCTTCGTCTTTAAAGGGTTAAAGTAACAATCCAAAAGACAGTTCCCGCATTAGTACCATTTATGTTTTAAATTTAACCCCCTCCCTTAATGCCTTTATTGAAGTAACCACACTCAGCTGTTTGCATTACATAGTGAAAGGCGTTGTCAAAACGTAAGGCCATATCTCCACGGTGTGCAGAATTTGAATTGTAAATATAATCTCTTATCTTTTTATGTTTTAACTTTCTTAAACCCGTTAACAAAACTTCGCTTTGAACTAGTACGGTTTGAATTGCGACACGGACAGTATATTACTAAGTAAATCCGCACTACTATTAAATTTTAAATTACACTTTCATTCCTAACGAACATGTAAGAACATTCTCAAGTTACATCTCGAATTCCTTTCATTTCCGAAGCTCTTTCGCTTATGTCTACAGCCGTGTCATTAATATTAAGATCTCACCAAATCAGTTTCATTTCCTTCAAAGTTACATTTCTTTTAGCACTCGATTTTTAAGATTAAAGGAGAAAGTGATAGCTTTAATATGTAATATCAAGCAAGACAGAGACAAAAATGAATCCCACAGTTTGCGTGAAACACATGTCACGAAAAAACTGCTACAGAGTTGAAGGCTTAGTCAGAAGCATAATATTAAAATGAATCTTAGAGAAACAGGATGTGAAGCTGTGGTCACAACTCAAGGGGCAAAAATGGGGCGCGCCTTACCAGCACGAAAACTCGGGTTTTGTAAAAACAAGATTATTTAATCAGCTATGTTAAATATGAAGTTTTAAACCGTCGGCATTATTAGTTTTACTTGCTTAGAATGATATTAAAGACCAGTGTGTGTGTTATTATTAACCGAACAAAAGGTACATTTATGATAACCAGTGTCAACGGAATTAATGACTGGTTCAAGAAGGCAACATCCGGAAACCCTGTACCAGAAACAGTACAAAAATCTAATGACGAACCATTAATTCAGTCTCAGTCCTTTTGTTACGAACTGTACTGGAAGGCACACTAAAATCTTTGCGCTGTTTTTGTAGTGTAACTTCAACATTTATACTGAAATACAGAATGATCAATATTATAACCTCCATGGCCTCACTATTAACCCTTTAAAGACGAAGCGTATCTGTTTTATATAAGGACTCAGTGCGTACCGCGCTGTAAACACTCTCCACTTCGGTTATAAAAACCAGTCTCTTAATGTTTTATAAGGCAAAAGTTGCTGTTTGTTCTGAGATCCGTACAAAACATATAAACGCAATATGGGCACCACGTAGAATTTTTTAATGTTAAACCTGGTCGTATGTAAAGTTACCGCTAGGCTTTAAAAGGTTAAAGAACTAAAGAAATTCTGCAAAACGGGAGTCATATTGTTTTTCTCTTTGCCAAGTAGCACTGCGTCCGACAACTAAAATGTGAAACAAATGGATGACAATTTGCGATATTTCGGACTTCCGCCGCGGTGCTCCTGTCGTCTTCGATTTCCTGGGACGTAATGCAGCGTAGGACGGTAGTTGGTCACCGACGTTTCGGAACAACATATCGGTCCCATCTTCAATGATTAAGAAATCCAAGAATATTAAGTTTCTTGTCGCATAATCGAAAGGCGTAATTAATTAATTAATTAATTAATTAATTAAAGCTCTTCCGCTAAACACGAAAAATTCTGAGACGTTTCCTACACCCCTTCTGTTTGTAGGAACGAAATGCTTACTTTCAGTTTCGTGGGATGAAAAACAAAAAAGAGAAGGCTGAGACCAAATAGCAAGCAGAATATCTACTCAATAAGATGTCACCGTACTCCAAGTCTATGCATGTGTGTGAAATATTTCGTCTCGAAATTGTCGTTATGAGTTTCAGATGTGAAATGGAGATGGCGGTGCGACTCGGATGACAGTCTGGAGTATTGGGGATTTGGCGCTGTTGGAGGGCGGGGAGCAGTGGCGGTGGCGAAGGGAACGAAATTTGAAGCTCGTCTCGCTACGGTGCAGTGTGTAAGCAACAGAAGTCTTAACTCAGTCCCACAAGGTGTTCCAACGCGTTTTAATTTTAAAGTTTACGAACCCGTAATAATTCACGGTTTACAGTTGCTAAAACACACGTACTGTAACACATCAGTCCTCACCGTGTTTCCCGTTCAAACCATAACATTCAAAACTGATCCACTTAAACTAATGTGTTGAACAATATCATACAGTGAGATCTGCGCTCTTCTGGGGTATAACGCAGCGTTGAATGTTAATCCTTTACCGACGTTTCGGGAGAACCTATCGGTCCCATCTCCAAGGGTCAAGAATTCCAAGAAAATTGACTTCTTGACTCTTGAAGATGGGACCAATACGTTTTCCCGAAACGTCGGTAAAGGATTATCACTCGACGTTGCGTTATACTCCAGAAGAGCGCAAATCTTATCAGTATCGCGGCCGAAGCCTGAAATCATGGATATCACACAATATCCGTTTTCGACGCCATTTGAATTTACTTACCCTGCAGAGTAAGTCCCCTTACCTGCTTCCGCCGAGACGTTGATGATATCTGCGCCCTTGTGCGATATTACGCAGCGCAGAGTGGTAATCCTGTATCGGCGTTTCGGGACAACCTATCGGTCCCACCTTCAAGGGTAAAGAAGTCCAAGGGGAAAAAAAGATGAGGCCGATAGGTTGTATCGAAACGTCGACGTTGCGTAATATCCCAGAACAACACAGACATCATACATAAGTTACGCAGTAAGCCAAAAGTAAACAAGAGTGCAAACCTTACCACCACGTTCTGTAATTTCTAAGCATCATACAGTTTCACCAAATGCGAGTACACGACTTCATTTACGCCCGTACGAAAAATATGGCTTCCTTCACAAAACTCACAAAACACTCAACAGCGTTATGTTCAAATTTCATATACCGAACTTCGCCAGAATCGGACAGGACACGTTGAAAATAAGGACAGAGGTTCATTCACACCCCTCGGTAAAGCAAGACTGTCACTGCACTGCCTTTCATGGCGCTAACAGACGCTCAGCAAACGTTCGCGGGCATATCAGGTAACGAAGTTTATGTAAGCGGGAAGAAAATATTTTGAAAATATAGGGAAACTTTTATTTACGATCCTAAATAAAGTACGGTACTTCACTAAACCAATTTCAACCAAACTCAAAAGAGCTTTCATGACATTTCACGAGGATATTCTATAAAAAATATCGCCCAAATCGATCAATAACTGTGGAAACTGTGGATGTAAATTCATTTACGGACGGACGAACATGGATGGGCGGGGACAGCGTAGTCGGTATATACTCTCGCTACGGGCTGGATAGTCCGGGGATCGAATCCCGGTAAGAGGCGAGACTTTTCACACCCGTCCAGACCGGCGCTGGGGCTAACCCACAGCCTCTGTACAATTTGTACCAAGCCTCTTTCCTGGGGGTAAAGCGGCCGGAGCCTGGCGGGGCACTGACCACCCACCCCCACCTACGCCGAGGTTAAATAAAGAGTACAGCTACAAATCTACTTCCCCTCTGGGCCTTCATGGCCTGTTGTAGGGTGAAATTTTACTTTTATTTTTTACGGACAAAATGCTCTCCATATTACTTGCTGTTCATTTTCTTCGTAAGGAATTCCTAAAATGCAATTCTGTTTTTATTTCCTGTTATTATCAGCCATGAGACGGATAAACGTTTTTGAAGGCGCTGAATTAAACACGCAATATTAAAAATTTAACGCCCTGCAGACATTTGTTGAATCAGGTTTGAGGTGTTATATATTCGATTTGTATTATTCTTGCTCTGCCTGCATTCCGTTTTCCCTGATGACTGTACTATTGTAATCGGTTTTCGTACTACACATAGCACTTAACTTTCTCTTAAAAGGACCCAATAATATGTTTACGTAGTGAAATTGGAACGCTCTGTAGAAGCAAAACCCTCAATACGCCGAATTCCAGTAACACTGTGTATCTGAGGCATAAGAAATCGAACACAGGCGCGTGTGTGAGATAGACATGGTTGCTTATTTTGTGAATACATCTTACAGGAACAGAAAAAGAATATTTTAACCTTTTAAAGACGAAGCGTATCTGTTTTATATAAGGACTCAGTGCGTACCGCGCTGTAAACACTCTCCACTTCGGTTATAAAAACCAATCTCTTAATGTTTTATAAGGCAAAAGTTGCTGTTTGTTCTGAGATCCGTACAAAACACATAAACGCAATGTGGGCACCACGTAGAATTTTTTAATGTTAAACCTGGTGGTACATAAAGTTACCGCTAGGCTTTAAAAGGTTAAAAGGAGAAGGTAACAGAGTAACTTAGGTGAGATACAAAACCCTAAGAGTTTTGGCTTATATCCACGAGATTTCGGTGTCAATGCAGGATTTCCGCGAACAGACAGGTAGCGCAAAAATGGCATTATATGAACACTGGACGAAGCAAGCGGTTACTTTTATTCAACTGTTAAGAAGTACCGATTCTATTAACATCTCAAGCAATGTTATTACAATCCGAATTCTCAATACTTTTAATTCCAAATTACGACAGAACGATACTAACCCATCTCATATTCTTAAACACGTGTCCCTAAGATACGCTCAGTGACATCTTAAACTTCTTCTCGGTTTTGAATTATGTTAAGCTACTTTATTTCAACAATGCTAATTCCATGGCACACCAACAATATTCTGATGCAATTCCAATAACTTCCCACCCCTGGCATATAACACCATCGCCCCAGTTTGCCTGACCACTGATTTGCAGTTCCTTCTCAATCTTTCAATTACCATTTTATGTACCCAGTTTTCCCCTCAACCACCTCATGGTCCAGTTCATTGAAAAGTCCTGGAGTCCATCACCGTAAAGGTAGGCAACTAGTTGTTCACGCGAAATTAAGTCCAGGATTGCCATGGCGAAAGCAGCATTCAATAAGAAGAAGACTCTATTCACTTGCAAATTGAACTTAAAATTAAGGAATTAACCAGTAAACTGTTACATTTGGAGCATAACTTTGTATGGTGCTGAAATGTGGACACTTCGGAAAGTAAATCAGATACACCTGCAAAGTTCTGAAATGTTGTGCTGAAGAGTGAGAGAAGATAAGCTGGACAGATCGTGTGAGGAATGACGAAGCATTACACGGAGTCAAGGAGGAGAGGAATATCCTACATACAGTAAATGGAAGGACGGCTGACTGTATTGGTCATACCTTGCGTAGGAACTGCCCTCTAAAACACGTTACTGAAGCAAAGATAGAGGCAAGGTTAGAAATGACGGGAAAATGAGCAAGAAGATGTAAGCAGCTATTGGATGACGTCAAGGTAAAGGGATGACACTGTAAATTGAAAGAGGAAGCACCATATAGCACTCAGTGGAGAACTCGCTTTGGAAGAGGCTATGGACCTACCGTAAGACAGACAACTGAATGAATGCATGAATGAATGAATGAATGAATGAATGAATGAATGAATGAATGAATGAATGTTGCTTGTATAGCATAGTGCTAATCAACTGGGTAAAGACGGGAGTCGATCGCACCCACGAAACGTTGTGTATATAAAGTATACCTCAGGTCAGTACGAGATTGATATTAGGCGCATGCAGTCTAGTTCAAAACAGATACTTTGAACAGCCGCAAACCCCCATGAAACAGCACAGACATACAGTATGCATGTCTTCACAAACAGCACAGACATACAGTATGCATGTCCTCACAAACAGCACAGACATACAGTATGCATGTCTTCACAAACAGCACAGACATACAGTATGCATGCCTTCACAAACAAACCGCCTCGTAAGTTAATAACTTCAAAAAAATTTCGTCGTTGATGTTACAAGGTCTCGCTTTCAGATTCGGCAAGGCGACGTCGGATGGAACAAAGGTGGCAGCTGAAGCACCTACGAAAGGAGCCAGTCGGAGTTAAAGAAAAAGAAACGAGAAAAACTGCTGAACAATGCAAGAAAGAAGGAGAATGCAAAGAAACAAAGAGGGAAACTAGATGGAGAAGTTCAAATACGCGAGACGGAGTGATTGAACGAAACTGCACTGGCGGATAAAATGTAAATCCTTATCTACAGCCTTCATCAGTAATTGCACGACATCGCTTCGCAAAAGAAATCCTTCCCCTATACTTCAATCGAATGAGAATTCTACCTTTAATTCCCTTTAAAGCGCTCTGCTCAACCTACTTCCCCGGTGCCTGGACAATATTGTTCCGAGGATGTCTGTCAAGCGGTATTTACTTCACCACGACACCCCTGTTTAACGTGCGTACTGAAACACACTAACACGGAGCACGGCAAAACACAATTATGACCCAAAAATATCTACGTATTTTGAAAATCGCTAAGCTCAGGATCGTGACATCGTGTATTTTGGTAGGTAACAAACTTTCCTGAGGATCTGTTGTCTGCACCATCAGTCACTTTCGGGCGAGAGAAAGCTTCACAGCTACCGCCACATTAACCTTACAAACCTGATGCAGATGTTAAAGCTGATGATACCTGTACTGTAGTAATGACTAAGTCGCCCACGACTAAGCCACATTACAGTGTGGACCTACCAAGTACGAGACGCAGATAAAAGACTATAGGCACATACGCCATCTATATGCTGTATACGTATAGCTGCAGTACTATACCTTACTACCCTGAGAGGAAAAAATATGGAGATTTCTATATTTAGTAAACACACCACAGAGCCGTACTACTTTCACTACAAGACAGGATGTTCTATCAATAAAGAATCCTTCCAAAAACGCTCTCTCCAACAAAGTCCGTTACGCCGTACATAGTACACAATATTGCGTCAAACACCGCCGGTTTCAGAACTGATCCACCGCGCATTTGCTATCAAATAGAGATCTCTTCCATTCTAGCGTTTTAATAGTCCTATTTAGATAATTTTTAGTACTTAATGACCTGTACTCATAACCAAATATTATTCGGGCAATCAACTCGGGAAGAATGAGATGGGCGGGGCATGTAGCATGTACAGGGGAAAAGAGCGGTGCATACAGGATTTTGGTGGGGAGACCTGAGGGAAGGCGACCACTTGGGAGACACAGGCGTAGATGGGAGGATAATATTATAATGGATCTTCAAGATGTGGGATGGGGCACGGACTGGATTGAGCTGGCTCAGGACAGTGACAGGTGGCGGGATCTTGTGAATGCGGTAATGAACCTCCGGGTTTCATAAAATGCGGGGAATTTCTTGACTAGCTGAGAAACTGTTAGCTTCTCAAGAAGGCCTCTGCTCCATGGAGTTAGTTAGTTAGTTAGATAATTTTAAATATTAAACTGTATGCAAGTACTGTATCAAGTACATCTTATTCCTAACAGAAAATAACATATTTATACGGTTTTATATATTTTAACTGTAAAGCGGGGGCCTCCACCTGAACATACAGGCTATTTTCATTTAGGACCACGTAACTGCTGCCTGATGACGGCTGGTGTGCGCGTCCGTAACACGTTGCACGGAAAATAAAGTGAACGCAATAAGTGTCGTATTCACTCTGACAAAAGACTGAAATAATGAGACAGATCCGAGACGTATACATAACAATCAAGAAGCAAAACAAAAGCCATGATGAATTCTGGCTTAACACACAAAACACCACACGTTAGGGTACCAAATCACTCGGCCTAAATTCGAAAGACGGATTTGCCAAAATAAATCTACGGTGTTACCGCTAAATCAAACCGTCCGTTAAATCCCGCACTGCGTTTTGTGTCTGTGAAGTGCGCTCAGCTGTCTGCATAAAAAGGAACACCCTCACAAATATTGCATTTGGATTATATTTTGTTACCTGGCCACAGTTAAAACTGAGACAAAGGATATGCACACCACGTGCAGTGCATCCTAGGCAAGTTTTCACAAACCTGGCTGTCAAAGAAGCTATACAAATACCAACGTCACTGGGCCCCATAACACGCCAGAATCGCTTGGACATCAGTCAGTGGACTTTTCAACGCTGAATATACTGGCTGACATTTTAGCAAAAATCACATCGGCCTACAATAAGGGGAAAAAATTGTTCTATTTCTGTAATGCAATTTATATTACCTAAACCCTCTTCTACTTTAATAAGCTTGCATTTTCTGCAAATTCCATTTCTTCGTGGTCATTTTATTATACTTTTACATACTTGTAATTATGCTTAAGAGGATGAGATTACACAACAGCAGTGCTATATATTCTCATTCTGTCTGCAACCTTTTCTTGTTATTATGCTGAAAGTCTCTCCTTAATGTAAAAAACTGCACGCGCGAGGCCTTCTTTGAAATTTAAAAGGCTTACTCTACAAATAAGGACAATTTTTACGCGGAATATTTCTCCAACGCAATTCGATGTAGCTGATGTTTGGAAGTTCCATCTCTCATTTTCAGCCTTACTTCTACAGCAAAGCTTGGTCAGCTGTTTCAGATATAAAACTAATATGGATTTTTAATTTACAGTTCGTGTCCGTAGCTTAACAGTAAAAAAAAAATTGCCTCCGCTGGTTCTTTTCGCGCGGCTTTAGATACAAATGATATTTTTTCTCAAAGCTATGTAATTTATAAGGTGAAAATACAATAAATTACAAAACGAGTTTTGCGCTCTTTTGCGGTTTTATGCATCGTAAATTGGGTAGTTCTGTACTGACGTTTCGGGACAAAGTATCGGTCCCGTCTTACAATTACAAATGTAAAGTAAAGGTAACAGGTAAAGTGCACCCTATAAACTGCCAGGAAGGCACGAGGGGGGGGGGGTTGAGGTATAATAGCGCTACTCTTTCTTTAACGTGCGCGCTAGTTGGGGCTGGGTGGTCAAGGCCACACCCCGGCCGCCGTACTACCGGGAAAGTGACTTGGTACCCGTTGTACGAGGGACTGGGTGGTCAAGGCCACACCCCGGCCACCTTACTACAGGGAAAGTGACTTGGTACCTGTTGTACGAGGGACTGGGTGGGCCCCAGGGCCGGTCTGGACTGGTGCGGAAAATCTCGCCTCCACCCGCATTCGATCCCCGGACCGTCAAGCCCGTAGCGAGTCGCTATACCGACTGAGCTACCCTTACGAAGATAAAGTAAAGGTAAATTTCTCCCTGTGCGCGCCGTGAAGGCTAAGCGGGAAGGGAGGCATATCTCCTCTTATTCCTAAACGCGGGACTACATAATGGTGAGCTGTCAGTTTCACGACATGGCCGCTTTATCCCAGGAACAGAGCCGCCGGTACCCATTAACTAGGGGGCCGGCCGAACCCCCGAGCTCGCCTGGAGGTTCTGGAGAAGAGAAAAACCGTTGGCCCTAACCGGGAATGAGACAGGGTTCAGCCCGTCTTCCAGCCCCTGGCGTTGCCACTGTACCGCATACGGCATCCTGCTTAGATTGTGATGAATAACGCATTGGGAGGCATGAGGAAGGAAGCAGTTATTGACTAATCCCACGTAACATCCTCGCATATGAATCAATACCTGAGGAAAACCACGTAAACCCGTTAGGACAGCTTGTATTCTAGACAAAATTTGAACCAGGCACGTCCAGAATAAAAGCCATGAGTTCTACAGATTGCACCCTTCTGTTCAGTCTCATGTTCAAGTAATTACGCTTGCTACCAAATGTTCTCATTACAGAAGTAAAACAACTAAAGGAATCTTACGTCTACAGTCAGATCTTCTCCTCTAAGGAAATTTGTGTAAAGGAGGAAGACACCCCTCCCTATCATTCTTAATCAACTGCACGTAGAGTTTTCCGGCTGTGGAACGAGTTTTCAAATAAGTGCTGATACAGACAACAAGCAAACTGTTTTAAAATAAAGTTCCTCGTTACGTAACTCAAAAGGAACTTCATGAATTCCTACCAGAACTTTGCAAAACTTAAGGATTATGAGCTGCCATTAATTTGCGTCTAACTGAAACTCCCTTCATGCCGTAGGTAGCATAATTTTGATCCGTCTGCGTCTCGAACTGCCAGAGCAGTCAACAAATCTTGCTTGGAATCTGAACACATGTAAAGGAGTCTTGACTAGAGTAAGTTGCCTCAAACACGAGTGATTTGTTAACGTAATTTGTTTGATTTTTCACTCATCTGCTTCCTAAAAACTGTACGTCAGTGTGGTTGGTAACAGTGAACTTAAGCTACCTTAGTCGCGTAAATTTTAATACTTATGACGTAACAGTCCGTTCAAAGCTACTGGTTAAACGTCACGCATAACAGACCCAATGACGAGGAATTAATAATGAATATAGTGAGAAGATACACGACTGAATTCAAAACTGAACTTTATTTATATCTGCAATAACTCCAAACGTGCGAAAAATATGAGAACTGGAAACGACCTGCATATCCTCTAAAAAATGTAAGAAAATATTCAGAGTCTCTTCTTGCTATCTCAGACACAGCAGTCTATATATTTCCCAAAATGCTGGAGAATTGAAACTGAAATATTTTAAAGTAATCTCCTTAGAAATAAGTGACATGAAATAACTGAATAATTTAAGAAGTAATAAGTATAAAAATACCAACTACGGCTACGATGCAGTGAAAACCACTTTTCTGACTGTCAACAACAACTGTCATACACTACGTACTTAAAGCAGTTACCTGTGATGTCTTTTGACCTTTTCCGTCACACAATTTTCATGTCCCTATGCGTAGTAACATTAAAGACAAATAAAACACAGGTTAAGGAAGGCGGATACAGGCTGTCTTTTAACTGTTGATGAAATATGCAGACAAAGTTGTGCTGACTGAAAGCACGTGTTACTTTTGTTGCACTTACACTAGAATGTAATGTAACTGAGTACCATAACCCAAGTTAACATTTTAAAACCTAGCGGTAACTTTACGTACCACCAGGTTTAACATTAAAAAATTCTACGTGGTGTCCACATTGCGTTTATGTGTTTTGTACGGATCTCAGAACAAACAGCAACTTTTGCCTTATAAAGCATTAAGAGATTGGTTTTTATAACCGAAGTGGAGTGTTTACAACGCGGTACGAATTGAGTTCTTATATAAAACAGTCACGCTTCTTCTTTAAACTTTTAATTAATTTGGTTATAGCACGTTAACACTGCAGATGAAAGAAACTGTAAAATCAGATACGCTTCGGCAAACAACTTCCACAGCACAGGGCCACGATAAATAGTATTGTACAATAAACACAAGGCAAGAAAATATATAACTGCGACAGATACTGGAAGAAGAACGCGACTGGCAAATATTGGTCACATTCCAGTTCTACAGAAGTCAGTTTTACTAGACAAAAAATTAGAGGAGAAAGATGGGACCCTTGGCGAAGGAGTTAATACGTGTGGGTGATAGTGAGGAACATTTGAACACTTACTGACGCAATAAAGTACGTTGAATTTATTGATGTGACCAGCCAAGTACGCTGACCCACACAGCCATTTCGTGAGTGGGTGACAGAGCGAGCGAGGTGATTTGTTTACTTTGTTGTTTATCCAAAAAAGCAAGGTAAGGTAAATGCAAAGCAATCCCTGTACAGGCCTGGAGAGGTCCTGAGGGTTCCAGGAGGTTGAAAATCCCAGAATTTCTCGACAGTCGACAAAAGAAGGTGGCACGGCTGTTAGCTTTACGCGTCGGCCGCCTTTACTCCCCAGGAAATAGTCCAGGTACTCATTTCTGTTAGAGGCTGAGTGGACTCCAAGGCCATATTTCGGCCGAAAGGATTATGTCAATGAAAAATTCCAGTGACACCATCGGGAATCGAACCCGCAATCTTCCGGCCTGTAGCGCAGTGCCTAAACCAACTGTGCCACCGCGTGCCTCCTTATCTAAAAAAGACACATGAATTTATACAGAACAATTAGTACACAGATGAGTCAACCGCAAGAGAACACCAGAACTCCTTGGTTTGATCACTGCACCACAAACTGTCTTACGAGGAAAAGCGTTCCGATTTTCCGATACTTTTTTTCATATCGCGATCTCCTACATTCATCACAACTCTGATCTAAGAGGCTAAATTTACTGTACGGAAGGAAAATTGCTAGTTTCATTGGCTCCTCTATGGTGACTATGGAATGTGTCTTTCCCACTAGCCACTTTGACCTCTTGATGGGGTTTGTCATGGCACAGTGGTGCGTGGTGTAGATGTATTGCGACCATTAGGGGGGCAGCAAGAACGTTTGACGCTGGATCGGACGGACGAGTCAATGATGAATAATGGATGCAGCGAATATCGCCTTTCCAATAAGCAGCACGCGAGCGGTCTGTCCGTCCGTTCATTGCCTCATGGCGCCAGTATATGAAGTTGGACATTCTGTCGTGATACAAATATGACATCGGTCACTACGAACTGACACAGCAGTAACAAAATTGGTAAGAAGCATGAAGTACTTATGTGCTTATGTAACAGATCGTTGCCCTCTGTTTATATACGTGAACATAGAGGGTCAGCGTTACGTAAACGCCGACCGTTTATGTTTTCATATAAATGACTGTTACAGGAGTGTACATAATATTTCACACAAAAAACCGTACCAATAAATCTCTCTATGCAACCACAAATGTGTCAGTATACACAGTAAATATATAATTAATGTATTAAGTAGTCTATAAGAATATGCACGGTGTGAATAACATAAAAACATACAGCAAATATTTACTGAGGGTCCACAAACATAAAATTATGGAAATGAAGATTTCTGAGAAATATTACCTAGATTTTAGACTCATAAAAATTTTGTTCAATCCTAAGAAAAGGCATGTGTTTGACAATTTCAGCAAAATTCTGAAATTTGTTAACATTTCTGTAACTTAATCCCATTTACTTTTAACAGATAATGAAAATGGCTTACGAAAGAAACCGCTATTCGGGCTTTACTTGTAGGCCACTGTGTGCGTGCTAAAGGGACCACACTACGTTCTTGCTGTAACAAAAGGTCACTGAACGTCGAACGAGGTGCTCCGTCTTCTTCCCACAATGATAACAAATTATGATATCCCACTTGAAGCTTTCTTAACTGCGAGAGCAAAATAAAGTTTTGTCGAAGACTTATTAAACTGTTAAAGCCTAGCGGTAACTTTACGTACCACCAGGTTTAACATTAAAAAATTCTACGTGGTGCCCACATTGCGTTTATGTGTTTTGTACGGATCTCAGAACAAACAGCAACTTTTGCCTTATAAAACATTAAGAGA